>JAYMTP010003827.1:0-16152 GCA_036897365.1 Geranium brycei | reverse complement strand
TCTGTGTACGACTGCGGCGACACAGAATTGGGGAGGGAGGAGCTTGTTTTCCAGCGAAGCAAAAACCAGATCTGGCTGGTGGTCGGACATGGAGGTGCTCCGAGATGACCAGGGAGCTCTACCGGCTGGCGTAGGCTTCAACTGGAATGGGCCGGAGACCAGATGGTGGAAGCGGCGGAGTCTCTCTGGGCGCTCCTCGCCGGAGAGCTGAGCTACTTTTTGCAGGAGGCGCTGAAATCAAGTCGTTGGAGCTGTTCTTGTCGCGGACGTTTGGGTTCTGGGTTGTGGGCTTCGTCGAACCCACGAGAGGTGAGGTGGCTGCTCGCCGGAGCGTCCTCGACTCCAACATCTAGGTAGAACCCATTTTACTATTTGAATAGAAGAAAAATACTAACTAGTAAATTGTTGGTAAATTGTATGGATAATGTTAAGAAATCATATATAAGAAAATGAACTTGTTTCCAGATCTGTGGAAATTTTGCAGAAAGGGGAAGGAGAAGAGTGGAAGAAGTGATCAAGAAGAGAGAGAGTGGGGGGTAAAATAGTCATTTCACAAGGATTTTTTTTAAATTTATTTATTTTCGGCAACATGTCATTTGAAAAGACCAATATATCCTTCAACCATAACATTAGTTTATTGTTTAAGTGGAGGTAAAATAGTCTTTTCATATTTACCAATTAGTTACCAAATTGAAAATTAAGCATTAGGGGCATTTTAGACATTTTGCATACCACTTCTGTTAAATTTAACATCTGTTACCTTAAATACAACGTAATTAAACTTGGGGTATAGGCAAAAACTTTTCAAACTTGGGTACTAATTTCGAAATGAGGTAAAGTTGGAGTAATGACATGGAATTACCCATTTATTCTTATACATACAATATGGTTCGTGTTTGAAAACGTAGCAATGCAATGAAAATAACAAATATGTTTTGTACCTTACCTTTGAATTTAATATTGATTGACATTAATATAAGTAATAATTCCTTATTCAATTCATTCACATGGTTATCGTTACTAACACTAACACATTCCCCTCATATTCGTATCAACTAATTAACGAATCAAATATATCTTGTTTGATGCAAACAACTTTTCGTCCATATTTAATAGGGTCTTAATGAGCATGTGCACATTCTTCTCTTTCAAGTTAGTGTATGCAACATCACTCACTAAGTCAATCTCACCACAACAAGAGTCTAACAACCTAGCAATTGGCAATTACTTATTTCTCAGTATTTTGGGTCAGCCGTGAGCTTATTTTGATACATATATAATCCTCTATTTGCATCTTCAAGAATCTAAAACTCGTTTGATCGAACTTTATGTTATTATATCAGTGATCCCACTTGCAAAGAATTAATCTATAATAGTTCTTTGACGGTGGTGTATCTAGAAATTTCTAAGAGGAGGCAACATTTTTTTATAAATTATTTGAAACTTTAACAAGATATTAAATATTTTTTCTTTAAATATTCGATTAAAGTTGTTATAATCTAACATGAGCCAAAATCGAGATAAATATTGGACTCGTTTAATAAAAATTCCAAACTCGAGCTTAACTTTTCGAGATTCGGCGTGCTATTGAGTTGTCTCCTTAAGATTTAATGTATTTGATATATTTGTACATAATTTTTAACATTTAGTTAGAATTACGAGAAAAATTAGGCAAGTTGAACAAGCTTTGAGCACGAACTCGAGTTGAAATATTTATGATTCTAAGCCAATCAATACTTCTTGTCGAGGTGTGCTCGAGTTTGAATTTTTATGCCACTTAACAAATTTAGGCTTAAATTGATTCTTATACATCTCCACTTTTGAAAAGAATAAAATAGTAGTAATTAATATTGGTCCAATATCAAAATAATAGAAAATAAACAATGGATCTCACAACTTCAAAATGATAAAAATGTGTTTTTATGTAAAATAAGTTGAATAATTATTGATTAGAAGCAACTTAGTATTTCTTACAAAAACTGTTTTATGGGAAACTTATACGAAAAGAAAATTTATAGGACTTTAGATAAATATATTTTTCAAGAATAGAATTAACATTAATGTATAAAAAGTTTAAGCTCATGGTCTCAAGGATACGAGACAAAATTGCCCTTTCAACATAACCGAAGAAATTTTCTAGTAATTTTAGACAACATTTATAGATTAAAATTCAATCAGGGGCATATGCAGTTCCCGAATAGAGTTTCACACTAGAAATTCCCAAATTTCAGGGGGGATAAAATATCGTGGAGAAAAATCAAGAAACAAACGTATGAGAAATAAAAAACAATCCCACAAGAATATAAGGATTTACGTGGTTTAATAATTTGGCTACGTTCACGGTCTCAATACTCTCTTTTTATCGCTCTCATAACTCATGAGTCATGAGTGATGCATTCACATAGATACTTTAGAATTTACAATTAACGAGGACATTGGTGATGTTACGCTTACGAGGACCTACCTTATCATCTTTTTGGTGATGACAAGGCAGATAAGCTAGTTTAGTTCTACTTATCATTGTTTTCATTAGCATTATACCCTTAGCTAAGAAAGTCTCGAAAGTCTCCTTGAGGAAAAGCAATAATCAATAGAAAAGCATCTCATAGTACCGCCTAGTTGAAAAGCATCTCATAGTACCGCCTAGTTGAAAAGCATCTCATAGTACCGCTACCGCCTAGTTCAATTCAATAGAACAGCAATAATCTCATCTCATAGTACCGCCTACGCCTAGTTCAATAGAAAAGCAATAATCCCTTCAATAAATAGAAATCCCTTCACTTCAATCCGGGACAGTATCTTAAGAGTAAGAGATTGCCGGGACAGTTGGTGATTGCCGGGACAGTTGGTGATTGCCGGGACAGTTGGTTCTTTCTTAAGAGTAAGAGATTGCCGGGACAGTTGGTTCTTTCTTAAGAGATTGAAAGGCGTACTTCTATAGTTGTGTGTGTGTTTCTGCAGCCACTGATGGCCGCTGACTTATCTATTTGATTCTTCACACCATTTCTTTGGCCGATGGCAGCTGTGAAGTCCACTTTAGGGGTCCATCATACATCATATTTAGGTGTGGTGGGCAGGGCTAGGGCTCATCCGTGTAAGAATTAGGAATGACTCTTCCAACTTGTCCCAGAATGGCCGTTATGGCAAAGAACAAGAAGAAAACTATAGAAGCAATTTGTCCAATAGTAACAAAAGGTGCCTCTACAGGCTGACATCCGATCCAACCTAGTAGTAAGCAATCTGCCAAAAGCAACCAAAAGATTCCTTGGTAAATGGGTCGAAAACTTGAACTACGCACATACATACCCTTCAAAAAAGGTAAAGCCAACAGACATATAAAAACGAGTGCTATTGCGGCTACACCTCCCGCTTTGTCAGGTATACTACGAAGAATGGCATAGACGGGTAGGAAATACCATTCCGGCACAATATGAGGCGGGGTGGACATAGGATTAGCAGGTATATAATTGTCGGGATGCCCCAAAACATTAGGAGCATAAAAAATCCAAATGGAAAAAAAAATAGCAAAAGCTACCCAACCCACTAGATCCTTTACATAAAAATAAGGGTAAAAGGCTATTTTATCCATCTCTGAATGTACACCTAGTGGATTATTTGATCCATATTGATGCAATGCGGCTAGATGAATAAGACTGGCGCCTACTAAAAGAAAGGGAAGTAAATAATGCAGACTAAAAAAACGGTTTAAGGTTGCATTGTCTACGGAGAAACCCCCCCAAAGCCAAGTCACTATGCTATCTCCTATTACAGGTATGGCGCTAGCTAAGCTTGTAATTACTGTAGCCCCCCAAAAGCTCATCTGACCCCAAGGTAGTACGTATCCTATAAAAGCTGTCACAATCATTAATAGGAAAATGACAACTCCGATACACCAAACAAATTCCCTAGGACTGCTATAACTCGCATAATATAGACCACGAAAAATATGAAGGTAAACCACAATGAAAAACATACTTGCCCCATTAGCATGCATATAACGGAGCAACCAGCCTCCTTCAACATCTCTCATAATGTGTTCTACGCTGTTGAAAGCTAGATCTACATGAGGTGTGTAATGCATAGCTAAAAAGACACCAGTCACTATCTGAATAACTAAACAAATACCCGCTAAAGAACCGAAGCCCCACCAATAACTAAGATTGCTCGGGGTTGGATAATCTATCAAATGATCATTCAGCAGAGAAGATATAGGTTGCTTAAGAAGCGAGAATCGTTGCTTTCTTAGAGACATTTCTTTTGACTGAATGAAAAACCTTCTTGGTTCCTCGTTTTTGAAAAACCTTCTATTTACTTGACTTCTTGGTTCTTGACCTTTCATAAATCGCCTAAGGTCCAAGCAAGAAAGGCATGGGATGAAAGAGAAAAAGACTTCTATCTAAGTGATTTTATTCACTTGTTTCTTAACTCAGATATTCCATAACCCAGAATAGACAACGATATTCTGCAGACATGCTGTCCCATGAAAGAAGGAGCCAATTCTATAATTTGGATAATTTGGCCCATTAGTTCGAAATGTTCTCTTTCGCCGATGCAAGTCAATTCATAAACGCAATGTCATTTGCCCCTAATATATAGCTGGTGAAAGCTTCCACCATCCACTGTTCGACCATACATTTAAGACGCCAACGGTTGCCATAGTTCTAAAACGAGCAAGCAATGGAACAAACAAGTCTGCGAGAGCCCTAAGCTCTTCTTCAGCGGGAGCTCGGTCGATAAAGTGAATCCATCGATAACAGAAACAACAGATGAACTAACTGGCTTTAGATGAACTAACTTGACTTGCTTTAGATGAACTAACTGGCTTTAGATGAACTAACTTGACTTGCTTTAGATGAACTAACTGGCTTTTACTTTTCTATTGGATCTTGGAAAAGGGTTCTATTGGATCTTGTAAAAAGGAAAGAATATCATGGACATACGTTTCACACTCTTCTCTTGGGACCTTACTTAGCCTTCTTCTCTTAACAAATAAAACAAGAAATATGAAATCCATCAAATCCAGTTGGACCAGTTAGTTAGGAATCCTGAATCAAAGCTATCCAAAAGAACAAAGGTAGACCAATGCCTGGATCTATATTTCTCTTGTTTAGGTTACAGTCGAGCTCAGGATGAAAGAAACTTAGTACCTCTCCTCGCCCTCTTCATTGCATTCTTTAAATAAATCCCTCTTCACTGCTAAGAGCCCTAAGGACCTCTTCATTTCATTCGAGAAATAAATCCCTCTTCATTTCATTCGAGAAATAAATCCCTGTAAGTCAGTCGAGTAACAAAGTACCTCTCTAAGAACTTGAGCCCTTACTTAATTAAATAAGGGTACCTCTCTTCACAACCTGCCCCGCTATATCCTATTTATCTGGGCAAAGGCTAAGGCAGAACTCTATACCTCTCACTCCTAGGCAGAACTCTATACCTCCCACTCCGCTTTGCTTGGCTACCTTGAACTAGGAGGCATCTCTTCTCCCTTGAACTAGGAGGCATCTCTTCTCTCTTTTCTTTCACTATCTTTAGCTAAGCTGAAAGTGACCTATTCTTCATAGTCAGAGGAGATCACAGGTCCCAACATCGGGTAAAGTGAAATACCCATGATAAGATCTATAGAAAGCCGTATAAAGTGCCGGTTTGAAGTTGCTTAGAACGAAGCTTACGAGGGCTATAAACTAGGATCTTTGCCACATTGTTTAGTATGAGAATTCGACATCCTATTAATATAATAAACTAGCTGGTAACTCCTATCCTTTCCTTTCTAGCAAAACCCAGGAATAAAATAACAAAAGTGAGCTTTCTAAGTTATATCGAGTCAAATACAAAGATAGCAAGATAGATAGGCTAGAGATTCTTAGGAATGATATCAGGGAAAGAAGGAGATAGAGTCATAATCCCAGTTGTAGAGTCTTGTTCCCACAGAGACAGAGTAGTTGTAGAGTAATAATCCCAGTTGTTACAGTAGCAGCTAAAGACAGAGTAATAATCCCAGTTGTTACCACAGAGACAGAGTAATAATCCCAGTTGTTCCCACACCAACCAACCCACTTACTTTTTACTTGGGCTGAGCCCTTGATACGAAAATACCAGATAAGGAAAGGGACCCGTAAAGAAAGCATTTGAACAAGACCATAGACACTCTCACTAAACCATATTGACTATCCGAAAGCTTACCTTCCCAAGCAAATCAAATAATCTCCGAGGTTCATATTCACATTCCCAGCTAACCGTGAACAGAGTGACTAGTGGGCTTGAGGGCTCAGAAGCGTGCTAGTTTATTTATTCATGCTAGTTTATTTATTCAACAATCATTCCCATGGTCATAGTTCCATTCTGTCGCTCTGCTCCGGGCTCCAGGTGTCCAGCTCGTTTCGGTTCTGGTCAAAGAAGAGACAAGAGGAGAATCAAGACAAGGGGGGGGTTCCATACGGACGAAAAAGGAAGGGGCAAGTCAGGGGAGGCCAAGAGGTAGCAAATAACAATATCATAATCTACCCAAGCGGGAAGGCAGCCGCGGGTTCTTCGGTACGGTTACGAACGATTCAGAAATGGGATTCCACCCGGCGCGTACGACTATTTCTTTCACCATTCCGGGTTGATTGAGCAGAGTTGGTCAGAGTTTGTTCTGACCGGCGCCTTGCCCCGGAAAGTGAGAAGAGGTAAGACAAATAGCTCGACCGACTGGAAGGAGAGGGACGTACGTAGTTAAAAGAGCATAGCGAAGAGGAATGTGTGAGTGTTCGGGTATAGGGCGGTCTTGTCGGAATGTGTTCGTGTTCGGCTCTCTTCGGAAAGTGCTTACAGACGGGGTTTTCGTTCATGGCCAAGAAAGTCACAATCTGGCACAAAAGGCTAGCCTGATTGTTCACATAAGCGAATGGCGAGTTCTTTTCCGCAAAAGCTGTCTCTCTGATTTCGGACCCGCGAAATGAGTCTTGCTTTCAAAAGGGGTTTATTAAAAGTACTGAAATTGGACTTGGGAACCTTAGGAGATAGGGGTTTGTGAGTAGGAGATAGGGGTTTGTGAGTTCTACCCATCCACTTCTTTATAAGAAAGACTTGCTAATCGGATAAATCAACTATACAGCTATCACTATATGATTGGATCCGTCCCTCCTTACAGTCGAGCTACTTCCTTCCTCTCCTTAAGTCGAGCTAGTTCCTTCCTTACTTAGTTGTACAGAGTAGTTCAACCATGTAGCTGCACCAACTTCTTGTTGAGGTTAACACAAAACAGATTGGAAGTACTAGGATGAAAGAAAGCGCACTAAGCAAAAGCCAAAAAGGTCTTCTCTTCTGTGCCATCCCACTAATCCATAAGTTAAGAAACCCCACCCTTCGTTAATCATTGCTAGCTATAGCTTCTCATCTGGGGAGCCTCTGCTGCCAATAAACCAGCATATTCTTCTATCTCTTATCAACGTGCAATGGATCGTAATTTTATTGACTCTAAAGCATCGGATGAGGGAAAATTGACTCATCCGACGAGGATGAGGGTGGGCCTTTATTTAATTAAGTAAGGGCTACTGGCATCCCTCTATATAGAGCAATATACAGTCACTTTGTCCCTGCAGTCTATCAACGTAAGTAATAAATCCCTCTCGTGGAACTAGAGTCACTTTGTTTAGTCCCTCTCCAACTAGTCAAGCACGGGGTACCTCTCCTTTTAGTCGAGTAATAAATCATACCTCTCCTCACTTTCCATTGGTGGTACATCTTTTTCTGGGAACGGTTTTCCCCTTAATGGTCTAGTTTTATAGGCTTGGCTTACTTTCCGAAGGCTAAAGATTCCCGGATTGGCTAGTGACCTCCAACTAATAGAATAGGAAGAGCAGCTAGCAGCCCTACTACGAGATCAAAGCGACTATTATTAGTAACCGTAACCACCGGAGGCAAGCGGTCGGCTCTCTCAGCTCAATCGGTGGTAACTCAACGAAATGGAAAGAAAGAAGATCGATCTGGCAAGCATTGGACTGGTAAGGAGAGCCCAAGACTGATTGACAAGCCTCCTTTTTAGGAGAAATCGCTATCATTGGAATCAGAGCGGAGGGTAATGCTGCATATGCTTCGGCCTTGGCCACATAAGAAAGTACCTCCTGAGTGAGAAGACAGAGTCCGATTCGTCGCTCTCGTATTTCAAAAAGTTCTTGTTTTTTAATGTAGATTCGGTGTGAAATAACCAACCAGTACTAAGGTCTCTAAATCGATAGCGGGACAGCACTAGGAAGACATCAGACTTCTACAACTACTTCTACTTTTTCATGAAGTGGAATATGGGATAATTGCTGCAAGCCCTTCTCTTTCCTTCAACTATTGATCGGATTAAGTGTAAAAAAGAAGGTAAGGAAAGAAAGAACTACCGGACGATTCGTTTCTAACATCAACAACCCGAAAACGACTTAAAACGCGAATGCCTATGCCGAGGCTCAATCAATCGAGTCAGAAGGTTTAGAGAAAAGGGCACAGTTATAGATAGACAGGAAAGAGCCAGAGTAGAATGGAAAAGGGCACAGAGTTCTTAGGGCAAATAGAACAACCTAAGTCCTACCTGAGGGACTCCCCGAAAAGGCTATCCTATCTGAGGACTCCCCGTACCCGTACCGTACCTAAGGCACAGTTATAGATAGAGCCAGAGTAGACCGTAACTGCCCTGAATCAAATTTAGTAACTGCCCTCGCTGTAGACCGTAACTGCCTCCTTAGAGTTAGAGTGGAGCCCTCGCTTCCTAAGGCTTAGGATAGGTCAAATGAGTTCGATGATCTAGAGCTTCTGCTGCTCTTATTACAGCTGTAGCACTTGGCTTACTGGCGCTGACTCAATGGGCCTCATGCCTGCCTGTATGTCTTGCTCATGCCTGCCTGTATGTCTTGATTATCCAAATATGCTCTCTTCACTCCCGGAACTCTAAAATAGGGAACTCTGGGTACTCAATAGGGTAAGGGTACTCTCTTTCATTAGGGTAAGGGTACTGGCTTTCAATAGGGAACTCTCTTTCGGGTACTCTCTTTCATTAGGGTACTTAGGGTAAGGGTACTCTCTTTCATTACAATTCTTTACAACAGAGTGGTCTGTCAACTTGCCTTGTTGGTACTCTCTTTCAATAGGGTTTAGTGGGAACCATATCTTTCCTACACCTACAGCTGTGTTAGATCCATATCTGGGAACCATATCTTTCCTACTAATCCGATCCTAACTCTTTCCTACTAATCCTAACCTAGCTCTTTCCTACACCATATCTTTCCTACAGCTTACTTCCCCCTTTTTGCCTATGAGCACTCTTACTAAGACAGGAGATTCGACTTGGACATGCGCTTACTCCTTCTCTTCCACAGCCGAGACTTTCAATCAAGTGAGTTTCAGAGCTGACTGGCTTCTCCTTCGAGCCCTTGAACCCCAGAAAGAAAGCTATATTAAAGAAAGATACAGAAAGCTAGTGAAACATCGTTCCTCTGCTGAGCCAAAATGAGATCAAGGTACAGAAAGAAAGCTAGAACTCGGTAACATCTAACAAGAATAGTTACATGGAGGAATAGGATCCTAGTTATGAGCTACTTCCTTCTGTTGTGCTTTGGTTCTTAGCAATCCTTGTATTCTTGTCCACTTATGCTTAAAGGAGTTAGGGATCTAAGACTTGCTCTCATGCAAGGTCAAGTGAGCCGTGCCTTTCTCTCATGTTGTAAGGACGAGGTGGGATGGACCGGTTCCGACAGTATTTCGGCATGACCAAGACGAGCCAATCTCAACACTTGGGCTGAGGGAAAGCAATAATCAATCCCTATATCTATCGGGTATGCTTGTTGGGAAAGGCGAGTTACCTTCCTTACAGTCGAGCATATAGATAACCTTCTTATTCTATCTACTTATTCTATCTGGGTGCCCGGGTAACAATCAGAAAAAGAGGGTGACATTCAGTTGTTTAGGGGCTTTTGGAAAGGAATGTGGAATACCTAACTGGTTTGGAATACCTAACAAACAGGGCAGGGGCTTTAGGAAAGGAATGCAATATATATATGTCGGGCTTTAGGAAAGGTCTTTACTAACTGGTAACTCCTAACCTTTGCTTTACTGGTTTTTCATGCTTTAGCTATATAGTATATATATGTCTTTTGCCTTGTGCCCTTGTGTTGGGTGCCTATAAACATACGCTTATTCTCCTAACAAGAGGAAGAGGTGCTAGCGTGTTGGGGTACCGAGTTACTAGTGTTGGCTTGTTACCTGTGCTTAGAGAGCCGGGCATATTAACAATCTTACAAAGAGGGAGCCTAACAAAAGAGGTGTTTCTTTCCTAAACTAACTGCCCTACCCTAGAAACATACGCTTATTCAGGTGCCAGCGTGTTGTGTTGGGGTGACACCTTCGCTTCGCAAACAAAGCAAAGAAAGCTACCGCACTCCTAACCGCCCTAGGGAAATTGGCAAGTTACCTTCTCCCACCCTTAAGGTCGAGCAAAGCAACTGCGTACCTTTCCTCTCCCTGTTGGTCGAGCTACTAGATAACCTCTTCGTTTCACCCTTACAACATTAAATAAAGGCGAGTTCCTTCCTCTTCGCAAAGATGCTCGAGATATAAATAACCTCTTCGTTATCACTCGAGATATAAATAACCTATAAGAAAAGCCATTAATCCCTCCCTTACTTAATTAAATAGGGCCCTTACTTAAATATAAATAGGGCCCTTACTTAAATATAAATAGGGTTACCTCGATAAGAACTCGAGATATGAATAAGGAAATCAGCTTGACTCCTATCTGGATGCCCGGGCATTGTTCCAATCTGAAACCCAGGATAAGTGACCTCTTCCTGGCAAGTCGAGCATCTCCGTACCTAACAAAACAAGGTGTGTCAAAACAGCCCATTGTCCTTCCCTTTTAGTTAGTCGAGTAACTACCTCAAGGCCCTAACTTAAATAGGGCTCGAGTTGTCCCAAGCGTTTTTAAACCTCTTCCTGAACGTCGAGTCACTTCGTACCTCTTCCTGGCAAGTCTCGCATCGGAGTACCTCTTCACTGCTAAAGCCCTTTGCACCTCTTCCTGAACGTCGAGTCACTTCGTTCCTTGGACAAAATGAATATCAGCACCTTTCCCTGGTTTCTATCTCTTAGTTTTGCAAGTTTGGATCCAATAGAAAAGGGAGTTCATCTTTCGTTTGAGTTGCTTGATTAATCTTTGTTTTCTTTCCTTATGAATAAAGAGTCACTAAGGGTATCCTGGGCAATTGCAATAATCGGGTTCATTTCTTGGTTTCGTCCAGTCATCAATAACTTGATTTTTGTACTCCTCTTACTTTCAAAAGAGACGGATTCCATTAGGTAGCTGCTCGCATAACCAATCATAGTTTAATCGTGAAGAAACGCAAGAAAGAGAAGGCAAAGTAGACAGAGAAAGTGGTTGGATTCAGGCTTTTCTGAAAGTGGTTGGATTCAGGCTTTTCTTTTATCCTTCGCTATGTAGCTTGGAATGCAACGATCACTAGGAAATAGAACCTCCCTTCGAAGATCTGGCCAAAGAAGGTGCAGCTTGGGGGTAACTACTAGCTACCAACGCTAACAAGTTGGGTATTTGCTAAATCCTATCTTTTCTTTTTCATGCCAAGGGTCCATGAATATGATATCTATCTAGAGCATAAGGCTGACGAAGACAACGAAGTTGGGGAAGAAATGTTGATAGAGTCTCTTCCTTTGATGGCCGGAGTTAGCTAGCCGGTCTCGGGTCCCAAGGAATTGATCTCTAGGACAAAATGCGCTAGGGCCACTGACCATGGAACGAAGTGACTCGAGTAAAACCTCCACCTTACCCAATTCTTACGAAGAGGAAAGAAGTTCTCGAGTTCTAGAAGAGGTTTAAAAACTAGGATAGTAAACAAGCAAGCTGATAGCAACTATATAAGCGATTTCATTCATCGATATCCTCTGATCTCTATAGCCGCATCTCCCCTTTCGACACTATCGGGGTCTCGGTTGATTTCCCTTCCTTATGTTAAGCAAAATCTGGCAAGCAAGCTACGTAAGCCTTTCTTCTCCCAAGCAAGCTACGTAAGCCGGCACTTCTCCTTCGTCTGCTTTCAGTCCATGGAGAACAAAGAAGAAAAACGGATGAATGTGTTTTTCATAACTCAAATTCAGATCTGGGATTCATGCTTAATGAATCTTGTGATTTCTCCTTTGTTTGTTTATTTCAAAGCAAACCTTGAGCATCACTTTGCGTTTGTGGATGGACCATTTCAGTTTCTTTTCCCCTAATTCTTTGTAGGAATGAGGAGAGGTCACCAGTCTGAGCATAGCCTTTAGCAACCCGAAGCAAGCCATCTTGATTTTCCTAATTGTACTTAGATGCATGACAGGGAAGCACTCGCTGTGAAGGGCATGACAGGGAAGCACTCGGAAAGGTATTGATTTCTCGCCCCTATTTCTTTCTCTAATAGAGGAATTTCTTACCTTTATCTTTATTTAATTAAGTAAGGGTGAAACCCGGTAGAGCCAGCCAATCCAATCAATTTCCTTGAGGTGAGCTAGATCTCTGAAAGAGGTATTTATGAGGAAGGAATGCTCATAGGTAGAGACTTTGAATCTTAGGGTGGCTAACAACAGGAAGGAACTCTAGGACAGTGCTTTGGAAGGAACTCTAGGACAGTGCTAACAACAGGAAGGAGCTGTCAGAAGTCTATGTTTTCATTCTCAAGAGGATGAAGTGCCTTGGTCTCCTTGAGCCCTAGCGTTTTCAAACCTTGGAATATAATCCCAAGTGTGTCCTCACCTTGGTCTTTTTAAGCCCCAGGTCATAAGAACCTTGGGCCCCCGTTCTATTCTTAGAAAAGAGTAATACGCTTATTCGATGACATTGATAATGATGTAAATAAGGGAAGTCTCTTTCGATGCTTTGACTAATGGTATTTGCTGAATCCTCCTCTAGGCTAGCGTTTTCACCTAAGCTTTAACGGATATTCTATT
Source organism: Geranium brycei (assembly GCA_036897365.1). Classification (NCBI taxonomy): domain Eukaryota; kingdom Viridiplantae; phylum Streptophyta; class Magnoliopsida; order Geraniales; family Geraniaceae; genus Geranium; species Geranium brycei. The sequence goes on along the minus strand of JAYMTP010003827.1, from coordinate 3,204 downwards.
TGTTAGTATAGAAGCATCCTCCTCTAGGCATTCATGAGGTTCGAGGCTGAACCGGAGAGCTAGCCGTTGTTCGATTTTGGAGTCTATCTATAAACTCGGGCTCACCATGCAAGTATGTTGGTCTGGCAGATTCCCCTCACAATCAATCCCTCTCACTGACTGTTAGCGTGGCCTTTGCCGCAATCCTTGTTGCTTTTCCCGGAGTTTTGCATGAAAGATTCTATAACTCAAGCTTAGGTAGGGGGCTACTTCAAGCTAAGGATCCACCTATTTAGCCCTAGGGTAGGGAACGAGGTTTCTTTTCATCGGCAAGCAGGGTATTGATGACTTATATGCTCACCCCGGCGTATCTAAGTTCTGTGTATCCAGCCTTTCTATGCCTATGGATTTCTGAGAAAAGGAGACCTATATGAGTATGTATTATCTCCTAGTCTTTGCTTAAAATTGGTAGTTAAATCCGGAAATTATCAACAAAAAGTGGCTACTCGCCCTTACTTAATTAAATAAGGGCAAAACCTGCCTTTCCCAAGGGAAACCTTGAAAATCACCCGACAAAACATGGAGTTTTCACTTAATATCTTATATACGTAGTTTTTTAATCGTATAAAAATCAATGCATAAACCCGTGATTTTTGGTATGAAAAAGGGGTTTTCTATGAGCTTACGGAAATAGAAAGGTGTTGCTACCTTTAATGACAGCTGGGATTGTATGGATGCCCGGGCGCCTAGTTATCTCCTAGTAAGCGACTAGTATCTGCCCCAGCATGACTATGGATGACTTGAACGAGTGCTGGCTTCTAGAATAGGAAGGTAGGACGATCAGAGTTCTAGGAAGTCCCTTAGGTTCTTTCTTGTCTCTGCTAGGTCTTCTGGGTGGGGGGATTTGAATTCGATAGAAAAGATGGATAAGTCCTCTCTAATGTCAAATCTGTGGTCTCATAGGGTTGATTGAGAACTTAGATAGATGGGGCTCTCTTAGCTACTTAGATAGATGGTCGCATAGAGTCTAGTTAGTAGTGGCGCAAGCAATCACTCACTCTTTAGGTGAAAGCAATCTAGGTCCTATTCCTATATCTCTCCTCTGTCTCTAGGTCAACTATTTCTCCTCTGTCTCTATGTCCTTTCTTTGTTTCTTTGCTTTACTTTAGTGTTAAGTACCTTTCCTGGCAAGTGATGTATACCTTTGTTTCCCTCTTTTAGAGTCTTGTTAGCTGCACCTCATTTCGGGATTTGCGAGCACTGGTTAGCTGCGGTTCTCCGTACCTGTTATCCCCGCCGGATCTTCGCTCAGTAGCTGTAGCTCCTTGTTGGACTTTGCTATTTATTCTTCATCAACCATTAAAAGAACTCCCAATAACTGAAACTGAATCTTCGGGCTCTGGGCTCTCCTTCGAACTAGATAACCTCCTCTTTTCTTGTTTTTCTACCTCTTCTCGCATATAGATAACATAACCTCTTCTTAAGGTCCCTTCGCTCTTTCAACTGAGCGGGCTCTCCTCTTCGTTATCACTCTTCCAATAAATACCTCTTCGTTATCACTCGAGTAATGTTAAAATCCCTCTTCGTTATCACTCTTCCAATAAATACCTCACAAGGGTTGGTTTTATCAGGTCTCTTCCCGACCCTTCGTTTTACTAGTAATTCTTTCCTTAGCTGCAAAGCGGGGTCAGTGAACGAGGTAAGATTTATCCCAGAGAATAAGAAGTATCCAGGGGGTCCCTCGCATGCATATCATAGTAGTATATATGAAGGCCCATTATGCAGAATTGAAACAATCCCCTCTCCTAACGAGTGAACATCTTTCCTATAGTCCACTAATCAGCAATCACATTTCATGTTCATTATTTCCTAGTAATCATCTAGCTTGATCCGATCCTAGCCGCATCAGCCCAATAGGGACAGGACAGATGCTACTCAGTAGCTCATACTATCAAAAGGTATAAGCCCGAGCCTCACACTTACCTCTTCGAGCATTCGATGAATGAAAGATGAGAAGGGAGTTTTTATGCAACCATCTTCTTCACTGTCACTTGATCGCGCATGTCTCAGCAACCTTTGGGAAGGAGTCAGGGCTGACCCGCTGTTGAATGTTATCTTCACAACCCGTTTTGTATTTGAAATAAATGAGGTCGGTATTGGAGCCAGCTTTCTAATCGAATAAAAGGTAAAGAGTTTTCTTGTCTTTGCAAGGGAATCCGATTGCTTGTCTTTGCAAGGGAATCCTTATTCAGGTTTTGTCCCAAGCTCGGGTTCATTAATCATCCCCTAGAAGCGAGAATCTGACTATGATGAATGCGCTAACTATGGATATGATGCGGGAAATCGAGAGATATTCTAGAGATTGGTCAAGAATGCATTACCTAGAGCTATTCTTTTCGCTTTTGACTAATCTAATGGTTCAAACCGTATTCGTACTAATGTGCTATTGCGATCCTCCATACTTTCCATTGGTCTTGGCTTCTTCGCCCTCCCCGTTCCGACTAGTCCTAGAAATCAAGGAAAGAAGTGATAGGGCTTTAGCCGCTAGCGTTGTTAAACCTCTTCTTACTCGAATAACTTTGTTCCTCTCTTTACAGTCGAGAAATAAATACCTCTTATCTTCTAAGAGCCTTTTTTCCCTCATTATCTTCTAATGAGCCTTTTTTCCCTCTTACGAGTAACTAAGTCCCTCTCTTTTGAAAGTAAGTAAGTCCCAGTAGCTCGGTTAGTTTGTTTTGTTGAAAGTAGCTCCTTATCTCGTATTTTAGAGAATAGTCTATTTAAGTAAGTCAGAATCGTAGTTCCATCCGCAAAGTAAGTCAGCGAGTTCTTAAGTAAGCGAGTTGTTAAGTAAGAGAGTTGTTCCATCCATCCCATCCCCTCTTAGAGCAATACCTCCCTTTCCTCCCCCTAACTTAGAGCATAACAATTTCCTAAAAGCAAGAAATACCTCTCCTTAAGCATATAGGAATCGGGAATGAAATCGCTTATAGAAATAGCTTCTATGAGTCTAGCAACTACGTCCCTCGGTTTATCAACAAATACAGTTCTAGAGGTCGAATGGTCCCTTTAATTAAGTTAGGCGAAGTGCAGAGGTTTATAAATAAATGCTCATGCTTTCGCTTTCGGTTATCTTATGCTCAGGAATAGGTTTGAGAGAAGCGATAAAACAAGAGGAAATACAATCCCTTGCTAGCTCTTTCATAGAGTTTCTGTTCTGAATCC
>JAYMTP010003826.1:0-16162 GCA_036897365.1 Geranium brycei | reverse complement strand
GGAAAATTGCAAGAGTATTCTATATTATGACATATTTTTGCAAGGCCCGGATTTGCATTTTTGTGTAAAATGTGTGTATTTGTACATAAATGATAAACTTTTTTTTTTAAAAAAGTACACATTTTGTACAAAAACAGAAAGTACACGTTATCTTCTTTGCCATTAACAAAGTATACATCACATCATGGTGCGTCTATTCTCCATCCATAGTAAAACTGGAAAAAATGGATCCATAAAAGGAGGCTAGCGTAGCATTTTCGTTATTCTTGCCATATGTTTGAAGAGGTTTGGGACTTGCTGCGAGAATGATTTCATAGGAGAAGCTTTAACAAAGTTAAGACAGTTACTATTAATATAACTTGAGATCCTGGGCATATTTGTAAACAAGTTAAATCGAGAGTCAAATCAAGCCTAATGAAAGCTCGGTTCGAAAATAAATTTGGCTTTAACTCAAATACGTTAATATGGTTAGGCTTAACTTGGTTTGAATCATTTAGCTTCTTCTATATACTTGTTACAATAATAAATTATAAGGATAATGATATTTTGTTATACTTAATTATGGCGAAATGACAGTTTCATACCCTAATTAATTTTTTCATTCTTTTAGTACCCTAACAATTTTTTTGTGACAACTTACATTAAAATGATTAAAATACCCCTAGTTTAAGAAACAAGAATTGAATCTGGTTCAATTGAAAACAGTTTACGGTTCAAATCGGTCCGACCACCATCTAACTAGATCAAAGATGAGAGATTTGAACCGGTTCAATTGACTTAGTTGAATTAGAGACTGCCCAAATTGAATTGATTCAACTCGGGGTAGTTTAGGTGTTTTAGGCATTTTAAAGGTGAGTTGTCACAAAAAATTGTCAGGGTACTAAAAAAGAGACAAAATTAGTTAGGGTATAAAATTGTTATTTCGTCGTAGTTAGATGTAATAAAGTGTTATTATCCCTAAATTATATTTGAATAATGTCATATAATCAATAATTAATGAAATACTAAATAAGCTAGTTATTGAGTATGTGAGTTTTTGACATGTTAGATTTGAGTTTAACTCGCTTATTTTAAAATCTTAATCACGACTTTGTTAGCGTGGTTAAAGAAGACCTGGCCATAAATCCCCTGGATCAAACAAACCAAAATGAGAGGCAAAATGGCAGCATTTGAAACCGAATTCCACATGCACTTATGATAAAATTATAAATGTGAAGAGAATAATTTGTTAATCGAGCTCAAATAAATTCTTAAAGACTAGCTAATATCTTTGACACCTCAATTGATTTTAACAAAAAAAACACGTCATTTTATTGTACTTGCAGCTCATTTGTTAATGGCAAACAATATGGGCGGTGAGAGGAATTAATAGTCTTTCAACTTTAAGAAGCTTCTGCAATGAAAAAATCAAATGTTTTTTTTCCAGCAAACTCTACAAATTTGACTTACTGAAATGAATGGTTTGTGAAAACGGCATGTTCTGGGTCTGACAATCCCAATTCCTACGGTCGTGTCGTTCAAAATCCGGCATGAATCAAGAACAATTAGTAACTTCAATAATTTAGAAAACATATTAATCAATTGCACAGTAACAAGGACATTTCATCCACCAAAATTAAATAAACATACACGAAAACAATAATGAATAAGACAAGTCAAACAAGCAAGCTGGCCATTTTATTTATATATTTATTTATTTATAAATTAAAAGGAATATAATCATCTTTTCTATTATTGGCCCGATTCCGAGCCGCCATGAAAAAAAGATCCCAAAAGATAAGGGGCACGTTTTGTCGAACAAGCAAGCACTTGGCCATTCGTCACAAGATAAATAAACTATTTTTAAAAAAATTAGATAAAGAAACTATTTAATGCCAAAGAAAAAAATACATTTATTGTCCAATTTTGTCACATATATACAAATAGTTGTAATAAACTGAAAGTAAAGTTTTAGTTTAGTCTATTAAATTTATCCTCACTAATACTTATTATGATCCAATTGATCTTGATTCAACTAAAATCCGTTCATTAAATCAGTTTGAACGTAGTTTAGTAGTTGACACTGCTTCCTGGCTTAGGATCAGAGTTTGAGACTCAACACAGTATTTGAGTTTGATAAGTTTAAGAGTAGTTAGGGAAAACGATAAAATATTTTTTAAAAATCTGTCCATTAATTTTGTAATAATAATCAAACTAATATGACACAGAAGTAATTACTTTTAAAATTCTAAATCTACATGAGATATTTCTTCTAATTAATTAATTTAAAAACATCCAAATTCAATAAAATTTAAAGATAAAAGTATTAGATGATTTGGAGCATCTCCATTGTGGCTATGAACATGTAAAATTAATTTAAAAACATCCAAATTCAATAAAATTTAAAGATAAAAGTATTAGATGATTTGGAGCATCTCCATTGTGGCTATGAACATGTAAAATAACTCGGATTGTCTAAAAATAGCCGAACCGATCTAACTCAAAAAACAACCAAATTGAATAGAACAAATTAGATTTGGTTCAAAATCGAACCAAACTCTATCAGTTTGATTTTGATTTATAAAATTGGAGTTGATAAAAAATCGAACCGACTTAAAAACCGATCGATTTTGATACAAGACTGATTACTCATTTTAAGTCATCGACCTTTATTAACTGGGCCTAAAAATATTGGTCAAACAAATAATAAATGCTTTCGAATAAGCATGAGTAATCATATAACCCAGTTGAGACATTGTAGAATAGGCCAAAACCTCTTGATATCCTTTTAAGCAAGAGTTAAAGTAGATCAAATATCAAATCAAGACCGATTCAAAATGTAATAATTTCATAAAAAACAGTCATAAAAAACCCAACCAATTATCGATTCAATCTCAATTTTTATTTTTTTATAACTGAATTGATCAGTTTGGTTCAAAACCAAACAGACTCAAAATCGAATTGTAAACAACCATAAGAATAACGCTCCCATGAATATTCTACATACAAGGTGTCTCTATTATTCTTTTTACTTTTTTCCTTTTATATAAATAGAGAGCTTCACACACTCATTCTACTATCATTTTATATATTTTCTCATTGCCTACCACACACTTTATACAATTCTTACATTTTATTTCGTATTAATTATATTTATTTTACTCATACAATTAAAATATGGCATCATAATAATTAATCTATCTTAAATATAATTAGCATGATCGAAGTAAAAGATTTAAAAAGTGACTCCCTCATGTAATATCATTAAATACAAATCAATTGAAGATTCTCTAAGATATATTAAAGTTAATTTTTAGGGTAAAAAAGGTTACGCTTGTAAGTAAGTAGATATGTGCACTATGTTACCCTTGTCGGTGAGATTGTGCCAGCATCAATAAACAGTGTATCATGAAGAATAAAAAAACGTGGGTGTGTATTAAACGAAGAAATATTCAATTTTATTGCTTATTTATTTGTTTACGTGCCAATTGGAGACAACCCAGTCAGTAAGCCAATCAGCACTTTCTTCCATTTTCTCAATCATCTATTGTTCACGCTCCTCCACGACTAAAAGCTCGAGCTGATAATTTAGTTTGACATTTTTCTTTATATACAACATTTTAATCTCATATTCTTTTAACATGAGACTTTATATTTTTAATATTTATTTTAATTTATTAGCATCATTATATTTTATTTTATTACTCGATTGTTTGACTCGTACCTTATACGTCGGGTCGTTGAAGCTTCAACCGAGCTGGTGTTTGGTGTTGTCTGTATCCCAATCTTCTGTTGCTGTCTGAACATTAAAGAAAACAAAACAATGAAAATACTTTGGTTCCAGAGGCACACAGAACAATTCCCAGGTTGCATTAATTACCTGAGACTCCGTGTGTTTTCGGTTCTTGAAATGCTAAATTCTGCTCCTGAAGGTCGGCCATTGAATTGGTTTCCTCTAACTTTCTTCTATAACCTCTAAAGATTAATCGAAGATTACGTGAAAATAAATTAAATTAATATAAAATTTATCGAGATTAACCAAATTAGTAGAGAATTTTAAAACACTAGTTTAACCTAAAAGAATAATTTCGGTAAAACAAAGACATAAATGAGTTTCTTTTCTTGTAATCGAGATGTTAATTAGACTAATGAATCGACACTAATCAGACCAATTTGCAAGCGTTTTAAATAAAATAAAGACATAAATGAGTTTATTATGGAACCATTATTGATGATTATCTCATATTCATTTTCTAAGAGAGAGAAAAATCATTATCAAAACACTACCTAAATTATAATTAAAAAAATATGATAACATATTAATTTCCTTAAATAAGACACGATATATGCAAATAAAAAAAGATTTCCAAATCAGGAAATAAATAAATACAAAATAGTCAAATATCAAGAGAGAGAAACAGAGGTGATTGGGTCAATTATGCCATAACAACATATCCATGACCCAGCTCTTAATTCACAAACCAAGTAAAGCTACAAAACTGACTTCTTTTCACAAAAATTAACATTTAGTTTTAAAGTTTCTTGTAAAGAACTCTAAAGAAAAGTAGAAAACCATGTTGAATATAGAAAATAGACCAAAAATTTTAAGGGTCCTACCAAAATTGATGACAAAGAACCCTCCATGAAGCATAGAATTAGCCAAGAAAGACTGAACAATAGTTTTTAGTCGCCATAATGGACCTACTTGCAAGTCTCTTTTAACTATAAGTTAGAACACATCCTCTTTGGCCAAAACTAGCGGCTTTTTGTATCTATTTCTATTTCTAATTAAACATTATTAGGGCTTCTTGAACTCATACTAATATTGGATTGACAAAATAAATGTCTAATATTAAACCTCTCCCTCTAATTCATATATAATTTCTGGGAACTTGAACTTGATTATATAATTTTTTTAATCATTAATGATGTGTTTTAATCCTACTCGTTTATTTTATCAACTCAACGGCTTAGAATGATTATTGATTTTCACCTGAAAATGTGACATAGCCGAACTTGATTTGGTGATTCTATATTTGTATTCATTTCTCTCTGTAATCAAAGTTTTATGCTCGTGTTGCATGTAGGCAGCACTATGTTGTAAAAACGTTAGGTGGTAGTCGGTCGGAGAGCGCCTCTCAGAGACTAATTAAAGATTACTCGGATTAAAATTTTTATCGAAAATTATAGAGGATTGATTGAGGACTAGTCAGACAAATTAGGAAATTTTACAACATTGCTAAGTAAATCTAGTATTCTTATAACATAGTACTATTTGAATACTTTGACAGTTTCAATTTTAATCCCATGGTCAACACAACTGTACAAAATCTTGGAAGATACATATATACATGTAAAAACCATACTGCAGATCATTGACCCAAATAAACTCTTCTCTCTCTCTCTATATGTCTGAATCAACCTCTCTGGTCAGAGACTGAAATGAATGTTCCATTGGAGTCACCTTTCTCAACTCTCATCCCCCCCAAAAAAACCCAAGTCTTTATTCAAGTTCCATGGCAGGGAAAAGAACTATTAACCCTCGAGCTATGCTCGATTTCAGGGCGCTTGCCCGCGCCAAAGCGCCTATCCTATCCGCTATCTGGCTCGTTGCTGTCTTTATAGTTATCTATATGAACAGCATAGTTTCTATATCTCTGTGTTCTTATGTGTTCAAAGCTAAAGAGAGTCATGAGGTGCAGATTCGTCTAGCAGAAGGGTTTATTAGAAACATACCTCTGCACTCTATGCAGGAAGAGATCAAGATCATTGGTGGCGATGGTGATGGTGATGGTGATGGTGATGATCGCGTGCCTCCTGTCCCGCCTCTGAATCTGACAGAAGAAGAGAGAATAAAATGGTTCAGTGAGAAACTCGCGGAGTTCGAGATATTGAAATCAGATGACTTGACAAGGCAATTCCACGGTCGGGTTTTGGAGTTTTTTAACGAGGAGTGTGAGGTACAGTTCTTCATGACATGGATTTCTTCTGCAGTTTCTTTTGGGAGGAGGGAGTACTTATCCATGGAGAGTCTCTTCAGCGCCCATCCTCGCGGGTGCTTGGTGATCGTGTCGAGAACCATGGACTCGGGGCGAGGGTACAGGATCCTGAAGCCTCTGCTCGATCGAGGTTTCAGGGTCGCTGCAGTCGCGCCCGACCTGCCTTTCCTGCTCAAGAACACACCCGCGGAAGCCTGGCTTGATTCGATCAGGAGCGGGAACAAGGACCCTGGCGAGATCCCCCTGGCGCAGAACCTGTCAAACCTCATCAGGCTCGCTGTTCTATACAGATATGGAGGCGTGTACTTGGACACGGACTTCATAGTTCTTAAGAGCTTCAGAGGGTTGAGAAACTCGATTGGAGCGCAGAGTATGGATTTAACGTCGATGAAGTGGAACAGACTGAACAATGCTGTTTTGGTGTTTGATCTGAATCACCCGCTTCTGATCAAGTTTATGGAGGAGTTCGCCTCCACTTTTGACGGTTCCAAATGGGGGCATAACGGGCCTTACCTGGTTTCGAGAGTGACCGCAAAAGTTGAAGGGAGGTTTGGTTACAACTTCACGGTCCTGCCTCCCATGGCTTTCTACCCGGTCATTTGGACTAAGATAGACGGGTTTTTCAAGAAACCTAGGAACCGGGGAGAGGAGAGATGGACTGAGGCAAAGCTGGTTCAGATGAGCGGAGAGACTTATGGAGTGCACCTGTGGAACAAGGCTACTAGGCAATTGGAGATAGAAGAAGGAAGCATCATGGCAAGATTAATCTCAGATCACTGTGTTATTTGTGAAGACACGTATAGTTCTTAGGCGCTATCCACGATGACATTAGAGAATTTACAATCTTTGTTCCCCCAAATCAGCTCGGATTTTAGAGCTTATTTCATTCTTTGTTTGATTTGTTTTCTGTTTACTACTTTTGTGTAAATAGAGCATAGTTTCACTGTGAATTTCACGAAAAGTAAAGGATGGTTATGGTTATGACTGATGATTCAATTTTTCAATGCACATGTCAGAAATCAACTGTTTCTTTTGTAAGATTATCAGAATTTCCTACAAGACATCATAATCATATTCCTAACCCCTCTCTCCTAAATTAATCCTTAGTTTTTGGTAATTCATAATCTCCTGATTGACATTTTCTCTGATAAACATGCTCTAGCTAATTCTTCCTCTCCTATTCTTGAATTGCAAAACTTCATCCATGGAGCTATTTCCTGAACTAAACGATGGATAGAAGGTTGTTTATCATGACGATGAAGGCTTTACTATGGTTGGTTCAGTGTAATCCGCAAAATGTGTTACCAAACCAAACTAGTATGTTGCATATCAAAAAATGCACCATACTCAAAAGCCAGGAGGCTTTAGGTCATAATTATACGATCAAAATTTCAATGATCTATCAGAACTGACGACTAATGGAGAATCAACCTATTAAACCAAATGCAAACTCTATGCCAGTGGACGAAAATTAGCAAATCTACAAGAAAGAGCTACAATAAACACTACTAAAATTCACAATTCGCATAACACATGGACCAGTAATCGAATTCCCTCTAGAAAACCTAGATTTATCAATTGTCATACTAACAATTTCATCATCTTCAAACCAAATGCAAACTATGCCAGCAGACTAAAATTAGTAAATCCACAAGAACAAGCTACAATAAACACTATTAGAACTCATTATTCGCATAAACATGTACCAGTAATCTAATTCCCTCTAGAAAACCTAGATTTCTCCATTGTCACGCTAACAATTTCATCATCTTCAAACCAAATTTCACAAACTCAGAAGTCACAACAATATCAACAAGTAGATTCAGCGTTCATCAGATAACAAACATTCACAACCTACTTCTCATTTCACATTCAAATTTCAATCTCAGAAATGAAGTGCGGAATTTCAAAACTCACATTACCTTCCTGATGATCAAATCGCTTTCACTCCGAAGCCTCATTTTCAACAGTAACGAAGCTGAGCAACAAAAATCATAACAAAATCAACACAGATCCATGTTTCGCGAGAAAATTTCGTGCCAAAATTACACGAACCTGAACCGATCGATACATGGAGGAGCTGTTGCAGAAACTGAGGGAGAAGCAAATGGAGCTTTCAGAGATCTGATCCGCTAGGGTTTCAGAAAGCTGAAGCGAAAAGCGAGAGAGGTTGATCGGTGAAGAAGATGCTTGAAAAGGTTCTGAGAGGACTCAAAGCTTCAACGATTTTGAGAGCGCCAAATTTTATCAAAATCTGAGCGCCTGAACTGAATTTGTGAGGTTATATACGAAATGATCAGGTGCATCGCGCCTGTAATCGATCCATGGACTGCCTCCACTTGGCGCTCCTAAATCGAACCAAAAGAAATTGATTTATCGGTTCAAAATCGAATCGAACCGGTTTCGGTTTACAAAATAAAAACCGATAAAAAGTAAATCGAACTGAAAATCGATTAATATGGAGACGTGGCTTATTTTGAGTCACCGGTCCTTATAAATTAGGCCTAAAAATATTGGGCAGACAAAACACAAGTCTATTGATAAGACAAAATCGGCAAAAAATATGAAAATTTCATGAAAATCGTTTCAAAGTGAGTCCAACCGAAAATCAATAAGTTAAATAATAAGTCAAAACGGTCTAAAATGTGAGAGATTCCGAACAAACTAAATTGAACTAAACCAAAAACCAACATGTTCAACACCAAACCAACTCAAAACCGAACCGTAAACACTCCTTGGTTCTGAATCTTCTGTTTACTTGCTGAGAAGCCCGTTAGTTAATTGGCCGAAATTATGCAAAATTTGGGCTTCGGCTCATATAATGTAAGGTTGAACCAGATTGATCAAAATCGGGCTTGGCCCACATTCTATGTATCGTAACAGGTGGATTACACACCTATTGGGCCCACATCACAGAAACCAGATGCGCTCTGCCCCCAATCACAGGAACGTGTCCACCATAAGGACTTAAGCTTCAGCACACTAGATTACTGCTCTTGCGCTTCACTGTTTCCTGTTTTCGCAATCGTTCACGGACACGGTTGTGCTGCACCGACCAGAGAAGAATCCACCACGCTCACCCCCACAGTAACAAATGACGTGTCAGACTCTTATTAGTTATTAAAACAAATGAGCCAATCATTGATCTACACGTAAGCAACCACACAGCTCCTTACGGTGGGTCCCACCGTCAGGCCTCGTCGAATCTGATTCGTTAAAGCCGCGAAGCGAGCGAGCGAGAGAGAGAGAGAGAGAGTCGAGAACTCGGACCCATGGAATCGTTCACCGCGTCGACTCGTCCGTACAACGGCGACGGTTTCGACGGCTACGATCGTCGACGTTTCGAATCCGGCGTGGACTCGCCGTCGATCTTCGACGCTCCGGCGCCGTACGAGAACGGAGACACCTTCTTCTCGCCGGAACGGAACGGCGGTGGCTTCGACGGCGGTTTTGGCTGCTCGAACGGTCCGATCCTCGCCGAGATCCTTCCCGAGGTTGGCTCAGCTCTGATGGAGTGGCGCAGGTGAGTTTTCTGATGAAAAAACAAGTCATTCAATGGTTGATCTAGCGATTTGAGCATTTGCATGGCGGATCCGTGTGTGTGTACGAGTTGATTAGCTGAAATTTTGATGAGAGTGTTGATTTGATGAACTGTGTGTTGAAATTGAATGGTGAATTGAGCTTGAGATCTGATCTTGTGGCGCGTGTGCAGAGAAAACGCGATTCGTTTGGCGGAGAAGGAGGTGGAGGAGAAGGAGATGGTTCAGCAGATTAGAGAGGAAGCTGAGGAGTACAAGGCTGAGTTCTACAGTAAGCGAAAGATTGCCTCTGAGACTCACAAAACTGCCAACAGAGAGAAGGAGAAGGTAGATTTTTTATTTTGTTTTGTGCAATTTGTATAAATATAGATACTTTTTGGTACTTGTGCTCTGTAAATTTTATTGAGTTAGCTTCATATGCAATTTTTGGATAGAAGAACAACAGATTTGAATTGTGTCCTAAGAAAACCATTGCATGCATTGTTCAAATAGTTGGGAATTATCAGTGGGGTTCATATTTAGAATTGATCGTGTTAGTGATGAAATAAGATTATGGGTATGGGTGTTGGCAAGTGGATGATGGTTATGGGTTATAGAAATTTTCAATCCTAGTTTGGAATTTCAAGAGATCAAATTCATAAACTTGCTTGCTTTGTAAATTCTCATTGGGTTGTTGTGTCCTCAATGCTTTCAAGTTTTAGTTAGTTCCAAAGCATATTAAGATGTAATATTCAAAGGGCTGATTTTGTTTTGCAAGGCTAGTGTGTAATCTCTAGTTAAACAGATTACTGAAAAATTATAGTAAAGTTCGTAGAGTTGGGAGCCCAAAATCCATAGGTTTCCAGGTCCTTGATGTGTAACAACAAGGGTGGTATAATTTGTTTAAGAATTGACGGGTCTCTGTTCTAATTGCTGAAAATCTCAAAACTCGTGTGTTCAGTTCTAGTTGGTATCATTAGTTTAAGAATTGATGTGCGTCTCTGTGCTGGTTGTTGAAAATCTCAAAACTCGCATGTTCAGTTCTGGTGGGTCTTGTTGTGATGGAGATGGCACAACTTTACTACCAGATATTTTCTCTGTTGTATTTATAAAAATAGGTTATGAAGTTAGAATTTAAGCATGCAAAAGGGTACAACCATTGAAGAGGAACGCCATTAGGTGGATGCTGAACCAATCTGGTTCTGTAATAGATTGTTTATATTATTTTCCCAAAGATAATATTTTGTGTCTGTTAAGGAATCGTCTCAATATTATTATTATTGGGTTTGATATGCTACAGCTCTTTCTGGAAACCCGAGAAAAGTTCCACACCGAAGCTGAGAAAAATTACTGGAAGGCAATAGCGGAACTGATCCCACGTGAGGTCCCAGCCATAGAGAAAAGGGGAAAGAAGAAGAAGCCCTCCATTGCTGTCGTCCAGGGTCCCAAGCCCGGGAAGCCAACGGATCTCTCAAGAATGCGCCAAATTCTCGGGAAGCTCAAGCACAATCCACCTACACACATGATCCCCAAGCAGCCAGAATCCGAAAAAGACGCCAAAGTTGGCTCTTCTAAGCCTGCAGCCATGGTGGCAGCTACTCCAGCCCCGGTGGCCGTTGCTTGAGCCTCAAGTTACTACCACTGAATCTAAGGTATATGCTATATAGTATGTGGAAATGAGTTAGGTGCCGAGCTCTATGATCCTGAGTTAGCCGTTGCTTATGTACTTAGAGGGTTTCTTCTACTTTTATTTGGTTTGGTTGTGTAATTTGTTTTGAGTTGCTTTCGTGCAAACATACATGTTTTGGTTGATGTCATTTTCTCCTATTTTGTTTGAATATGATCTTTACTCTATCAAAATATATTTACTCTATAGTAGATGTGATCTTTTGCTTGTGTTTGTTATAGTCGTGTACAAGTCAAATTCGAGACCAGGGTAGGGCTTAACAAGTCGAACTCGAATCAAATCTATAATAACTCAAATCCTGATTCATTTAATATTGAATTTCGGTTGAGTCCCGGCCAAACTTGAGCCTAACACTTCTTAAGCTCAATTAGACTCTTTTACGCTTCTACGGCAATCCACCCCTAAGCATTACATCTAAATTTGGCTTCATTCATTCATTATTAAAACCATTTGTTCTATATACAAATTTCAGTATGCGCCTAGATTTCACTAGCAACCGAATCGAACATTAAAACATAACACTGCTCTATTACTATTTGCAAAAAAAGACAAATGGAATGTACAGTTAATTGTTTATAGTATATAAGTTTCAAGCATCCTCAGCATCACTTCCTGCAAGTTGAGCTTCCTGAGTTACTGCATAGTTGCTCCCATCAGGACCCAAAACCTTAAACCTGCCCGTAAACAAAACCCACGAGTCAAGAGACCCCGAAACTGTCCTTTTCAGTGTTCTAAAAGACGCTAAGGGCTAGTCGGGTGGACAGATCCTCCGGAGACTAATCAGGGATTAAACTTGCTCATAAACAAAACCCACAAGTGAAAAGATCCTTTTGTTTTCTTAACTTTAGCCTTGCTGATAAAAAACGGGTAAAAGACCCATAAAGCGATTCTTTTTCAGTGTTCTGTAAGGGTACTAGGCGGACTGATAGATTCTCTATAGATTAATCAAGGATTAATAGAATTTGTATATATTTTAATTATTATTAAATAAATATTATATACATACAACTAAACTAGAAATAATAACAATTTTTTTATTTTTATGCGATTTATATCCTTGAAAAATAATAAAAGTACCTATTAGTATAAATTATTTTAGTACTTCATATTTTTACCTTTTGTAATCGCCTATATCCACCTAGTCCGCATTTACCTGCCTAGATTCATTCCACCTACTTAAACCGCCTCATTATATGAAATTGGATCGGTGTTCTTAAAATTCCCACCAAGGCCAATTTTTAGAACAAGCTATTGTCACAAGAGTAAATCGTACCTTTCGAGGATGAATTTTCCCTCCTTGTACTTCTGGGTTTTCTCGTAAGCGGCCTCCTGGAAATGCAAAACGAAAAAAACTACATGATTGGAAAATGGAAACAAAAGAGGTTAATGTATATGGCCGAATCTTACATATTTCCATCCTACGATTGAGCCACACCCGACACAAAAAATATCGACGACGGTGTGCATTCCAGTTATCATCATTCTCTCTTCCTCATTTCCGACTGTGATGTTGACACTGTTATTGAGGAAGCAAAGTGTTACGGAGCCAATGTAAGTGCAGAAATGTGCATACAGATTATTGTGTCAAAGCTGTAAAAGATAAAAAGACTCCCAAAAATGTCAAGCTAATGGTTGAACACAAGAATACGGTAACACCATTTAGAAATGAAAATCCTAGAAATCGCGACTGGTGCATGACATTAACTATATGCATACAAGCTATACACGAGGAATACTTACACCTTATCAAAGAGATAAGCCTTTCCATGCCTGCAATGGAAGGTCTGGATCATGGGCAGAAACAAAAGATTATTAGAAGGTCCCTCAGTCGCCAAACAATCTCTATATCGACCATAGCATGGTAGAAACTAAAAGTAGTTTACAGGTTAAACATAGAGACACGTATGCAAAAATCAGCATTATACAAAAACTCAAATTCACGAGACCATTATAACCGAAACAGAACATTATAGGGTTTGCGTCCATTTTGTTCTTATGGAACTGGGATTGGGAGCGGTTAATCGATCCCAGTCCATTAGTCTTGAAATGACACTTGAGAATGAACCCAAATTGCCTAATGACACTCTAACTTCTTGCATACAGGGATTGACGACTTACAAATAATCCAACAATACATCCATGTCGATGAAATGAAGTTGGAAACAGAAATAAACAAAAAAATAGTTAAGACTTTCCAAGTTTGATACTACATAGCAAAAAGGGAATATAGTTGAAGTATTCACAAACAAATGTGGAATGTGAAGTGCAATCAATGTTAGCAACCAAGATTCAACATGTTTTGGTAAGACCGATCATATGCGACTATGCTGTCAAAGAACGGGGTTTCCTATGTTCCTCTCACCATATGAATGCATTTCCTGTAAGAGACCATTGGCAAAAAATATCATATAAACCCAAATGAAACACCAAATTTCCCTCAGTTCCGGAAACACGACGGGTATTACATTCAGCAATAAAATATCGGGTTTTCCCTGATTCCTCACTTACCAGCAACTCTTTACATTATTTGAATAATTTCGAAGAACAATAACAAACTATCATATTAGCCTATTTCCCAAATAAACACTGGGTTTGCATTAGTTTCTACTTCCTACCACACAATGACTACCCCATTTTTCCTAATCATAATCCGGAGACCACTACCAAAACGTCATATCAAACTCAATATAATGTTGGGTTTCTCTTAGTTCCTAATCCATGATTCATGCAATTTCTAAAAACATAATACTGATTTCAGATAAACAGCAAAATGGCATGGAAAAAAAAATAAACAGTTGCTAATTCCCATTTTCAAGTTCTACAACTAAATGTGCCGTTCAAAATCTTACAATATTATATCATACAACAATAAAAACTTCACCATTCCGGTATTGGTAGCTTTAAAATCTTACAAAACATCATATCAACTCAATATAATGTTGGGTTTCTCTTAGTCTCCAATTCATGCAATTTCTTAAAACACGAGACTGATTTCAGACAAATAGCAAAATGCCACAGAAAAACTATAAGTAAACAATTGCTAACTGATTCCCACTTTTCATTTCCAAGTTCTACAACTAAATGGGTCGTTCAAAATCTCACAAAACCATATCATAGAACAACAGAAAATTCAGCATTGAGTAACAGAGATCAGTAGCTTAAAATCTTACAAAACATCATATCAACTCAATACAATGTTGGGTTTCTCTTAGTTCCTAATCCATGATTCAAGCAATTTCTTACAACACAATACTGATTTCAGTCAAGCAGCAAAATGTCATGGAAAATTAGAACCAACCAATTGCTAATTCCCATATTCATTTTCAATTTCAAGTTCTACAACTAAATGGGTCATTCAAAACCTCACTAAACCATATCATACAACAAAATTTAATCCACCATTCCCATAAGAGAGATTAATAGCTTTAAAATCCTACAAAACACCATATCAACTGAATATTTAGTTCCTCATCCATGATTCAAACAATTTCATAAAACAAAAGGCTGATTTCAGACAAACATCAAAATTCCATAGAAACAAAAATAGAACCAACAAATTGCTAATTCCCATTTTCATCGTCATTTTCAAGTTCTACAGCTAAATGGGTCATTCAAAACCCACATCACAGAACAAAACAAAATTCACCATTCCTGTAACAAAGATCAATAGCTTCAAAATGGGTAGAAACAGATTATAAACCTTAGAAATGATGTCATCACAGAGACCAAGATGGGTTTGGCAGTG
Source organism: Geranium brycei (assembly GCA_036897365.1). Lineage (NCBI taxonomy): Eukaryota > Viridiplantae > Streptophyta > Magnoliopsida > Geraniales > Geraniaceae > Geranium > Geranium brycei. The sequence continues at coordinate 1,234 of JAYMTP010003826.1, read as the reverse complement.
CTTGCAGCTATAGAAGCTCCCATCAAGACTGATCACGAACAGCCTCCCCATTCCTCTTCTCTACCACCACCAAACCCAAATCAAAACACACCAAAAATACCCAAAAAATCGATCTAAAAATCCAAAAAAAAATCACAGCAAACCCAGAAACGAAATCGACGAAAAGTGCAGAGAAAACGAAGATCAGTGAGGAATCGATTACCGATTACAATGCGCGAAGCGACAATTACACCTAATGCACGAAAAAGGAATGGGAGCTACGGAGCCAAAGGCGTGCCCACAAGTATTTATATGCATATTTAGAACCCGAGAGACGATAATGAGCTGATTAATTACGATAATCGAGTTAAATACAGATTTATTTTCTGGGGGTCGAATTGGAATTTGTGTGCAAAAGTATTGTATTGCCGTCGTGCCCCTGAATTTTAGTGTTTTCGATATGGGGGCTTCTATGAACAAGTTATCTCACAGTTTGGTCCTTTATTATCAATATATTTAAATTTTAAACTAAAGGGTATTGATGGTTTAATAAACCTAACTATATAAAAATTACACTTTCATATCCTAACTAATTTTGTCTGTCTTCACTATTTTTTGGGGACAACGTAATCAAAATATACCTAAACTACTCCTGGTTGAACTACAATTAAACCGGTTAAATTGAATTGAGTCGGCTTAGTTAGGCTCTAACTGGTTCAATCTAGTCCGACCAAAAAATTGGATCGAACCAAAGACTTTTGGTTTTTAAAACCAAATTGAACCAGAGATAAACTGAATTGAATTGGTTCAATTCTGGTTTCTTAAACAATGGGTAGTTTAAGTGTTTTATCGTAGGTTGTCCCAAAAAATAGTTAGGGTACTAAAAAAAGACAAAATTAGTTAGGGTATGAAAGTATCAGTTTTGGATAGTTAGGTGCAGTAAACTGTCGTTATCCCTTAAACTAAATATTAGTGTTTTGTTTATGGTTCGAATTTGTGTCGGTTTTGAACCGAAATGATTGATTTTGTTTGTATGAACCGAATTTCATCAAATTCTCGCATTTTAGACCGTTTTGACTTATTATTTTAGGCTGTTTTGACTTATTATTTTAGACCGTTTTGACTTAGTTAGGGTATGAAAGTATTATTTTTGGATAATTAGGCGTAGTAAATGTACGCCTCGAGGTTTAAATAAACCAGCCTTTCCTCGAGTTGTCATGGGACGGGAAGGCCGCGGCGGAGGTGGTTGTGGGGG
>JAYMTP010003825.1:0-16163 GCA_036897365.1 Geranium brycei | reverse complement strand
AACTTCAAAGTCAATTTATGAAGTCCCTTAACTTTGAAAAAATTTCACTTTACCCTTTTCCGTTAATTTTTTTGAAAATTCGGTTAACCTTTTTGTGAAATGACGAAAACTACCCTTGTACTAAAAAATTAAAATAAATAAATAAAAATGAATTCAAACTTTTTTCTAATTTTTGTTTTCTACAAAAATAAAGAATAAAAACAATATTTTAAATATTTAAAAAAAAACTTTTTAAAAATTAATTTTACTACTAAAAGAATTTTATTCTTTATTTTTGTAGGAAACAAAAATTAGAAAAACATTCAAATTTAATTTTACTTATTTATTTTAATTTTTTAATAGAAGGGTATTTTCGTCATTTTACAAACAAAATTTACATAATTTTTTTTTTTAAAGTTAACGGAAAAGGGTGAAATAAAACTTTTTCAAACTTAGGGGACTCCAGAAGTTGATTTTAAAGTTAAGAAGTTTTAAATGAAATTTGTGTATAGTTAAAATGAGTCTTGTGAAATTTTCTCATATTTAAAATATTCATGTTACTAAATGAGAAACAATGTTTTGGTCAACAGTTTTATCCTTTGAAATTTATTTTATTTCGGTAGAAAACCCTATGTAAAAGTGTCCATGATACTTGATTAATTAGTCGTTTAAATGTCTATTTAAATATTAGTTTTGGAGCTAGCATATATATGATCGCAATAAGTTCGATAAAATGTCTTTACCAAGATTCAATTTATTAAATGTGACCCGTGAAAATGTCTAATTGATTAAAAATATCTCCCTATTAAATATATATAGGAAAATTTATTTACTATGTATAAATATTAACACTCAAAGCATATAAATTACAAGACACATGATTCTTTAGGGAGATTGATCAAATTGAACAACTCTCCCATTCCCTATGGCTACCCAGACGATAAACAAATATATACTGTTTTTTATTGGTAAATCAGAAAAACTTGATGTTGTAAGTTATTTGTCATAATTAGTTGGGTAATAAAATATAAATTATTGGTGAATCCTGCTCATCAGGTTGGCAGGGAAGGTGGCCATAATCACCGGCGGAGGGAGCAGTGTCGGAGAGAGCACCGTCCATCTATTCCACGAGCACGGCGCCAAGGTCGTGTTCTCGGACAAGCCGTGGCCGATAGCCTCGGGGACGGCGCCGTCTACGTCCAAGGAAGACGACGTCTCCAACCTCTTGGACGTCGCCCTCTCCAAGTTCGGGAGGCTCGACATCATGTTCAACAACGCGGGCACCTCGGACAGGCCGACGATCACGAGCATCCTGGGGTCGACCAAGGCCGACATGGACCTCGTGCTAGGGGTGAACGTGGTCGGGTCGTTCCTCGGGGCCATGCACGCCGCGAGGATCATGGTGCCGCAGAGGAGCGGGACGATACTGTTCACGGCATGAGCAACCTCAAGGGACCGGTTATGGGAGCCGAGGACGTGGCTGGAGCCGCGCTCTTCTTGGCCAGCGATGAGGCCAGTTACGTGAGTGGGGTCAACCTGGTGGTGGACGGAGGTTTCAGTCTTATCAATCCTGCTATGGTCAACGCATTCGGTTCTTGGTAGGAATTAATGAGACATGGTTTCATTTCATCAAAATTATGTATTGTCTTCAAATAAGTGTGTGATTGTCTATTGTACACATTTTCATGATAGAATCAAGATTTCATGAGTCGTGTTTTTTACACTTGAGCAAAATCTAGCTATTATCAAAATAATAAAGGGAAATTACATTCCTATTAGACATTCAGTTCTAAGGAGTCCAAGTATGATGATATGCCAAAGTGAAGGTGCTTGAGGTCGATAGGTGGAAGGTGCTTGTCTAACAAGAGGAGGAAGAGTTCGATGTGGATGATGTTGGGGTGGAGGGTGTCTAGCTAGTTGCAAAACCTAGGGATGTGACTAAGCCCAGGTCATGCAATGTGGTGACTACATTCACGCTAATGCACTGTTCAGACTACCGATTTCAAAAAGTAATTGTCACATTCCCATTCTCAATTAGCTTTTTGACCTTAACGATCGCATATACATTCTGATCATCATCACATCAATGGGGAACATTTTGGAATACACCTCATTCTCTAACTGACGAGGTTTCAAGTAAGAGTATAATAAACACCATATGAAATTATTAGAATTTATCAGCAGGCATCAAAGGATAAAAAGAAATTGAGTTGTATATGATCCGATAAAATCATATCATATCGCATATGAAACGTTCAATGTGGTCCAATTCAATTTGTTCACATTCGATGTTAAGATTTGAAAGGTAACAGGAGGGAAGTGTTTTTTTATTATATTGAATCGCATCACATCGTATACGAAACGTCTGATGTAGTTAGATTCAATCTGATCAATATAATGTTATGATTCGAAAAGACATCGGTGTGTCATACGTCATGTGTAAACCGTAAAATTGACAATCAAAATTTCCCAACTTGTTCAACATACTTGAGACAACCTTAGTTGTAAGATTCTCGCTGGTATAAATTTAACCAATCATCATTGAAACTTACTTACAAACTGATGGCCAGGTGAACTTTTTTGACCCCCCTCTAGTATAGCATCTTAAGTCTAGTACTATTTCTCAAAAAAAAAGTCTAGTAGCATAGAACTGGTATGTAGACATAGATTGCTTATTCGGACTCTAGTTGTTTGTCGTAATCAATGTTATGGATATCGGAAAATATCGCGGAAATTTCAATATATCCGAGACGATATGGCAAATACCGGTCAACACTGGTCAAACCGGATAATTTCAAATTAATTCTGGTTTAATCCGGTTTAAATCAATTAATTCCGGTTTAATCCGGTTTAAACCAATTTATTTCGATCTAATTTAATTAATTTTGGTCTAATCCGATCGATTTCGTTCCAACACACTTAATTTGGTTTGACATTTAGGTTATAAATTATAAACAATAAATATCATTCATTTTCCATATAAATTATAAACTAAATATCATTCATTTAAGTTATGACTCCGGTACAACGCATTTGAAAATAATTATAAATCATTCATTTTGTCTTTAATAAATAATATATATATATATATATATTATAAAACGTGTTTTGCCGCGATTTTTCCACGATCTCTCCGAGTTTGCTATATCTCCATTTTTTTCAGCCGACCGATATATCCCCGCGATCCGATATCCATAACACTGGTCGCAATACTCCAACTTATGCATGTAGCTCATCATGGCCTTGGGAAGCTTAAGAAGCTATATTGTCACGCCTTGAAAACTTTCCGAGTGTACTAAAGTTGAAGAAAGCCCTATATGGGCTAAAACAAGCACCCTGAGGCTGGAACTCAAAGCTCGATGAGAGCTTGAGAGACCTGGGTTTCAAGAGAAGCACTCTCGAGCGTGCAGTTTATATAAAAGATTTCTCTCTAATTATTGGAGTATATATGGATGATCTTATAATTACAGGGCAAGATCCAGCAAAGGTAGCAAATTTCGAAAGGCAGATGATGATGAAGTTCAAAATGAGTGACTTGGGCCAACTCACGTACTATTTGGGCTTGGAGGTTAAAGAGAGCATCTCTAAACTCACTATATGGCAGAAGAATTATGCAGAAAAACTCATAAGAGATGCTGGACTTGAAGACTGTAACCCTTGCAGAACTCCAATGAAGCATAGGTTGAGTCTAAAAAGGAAGTAGAAGGAGAAGTGGTGGATGCAACAAAGTTTGGTAGCTTGATTGCAAGGCTGAGGTATCTTGTCAACACCAAAACTGATTTGGCGTTCTCGGTTGGGTTGGTGAGCAGGTTCATGGAGAAGTCTCGAGAACAGCACCTCGCAGCAGTAAAACACATCACGCGCTATGTGAAGGGAACTCTGGGCTATGAGATCACTTACAGGAGAAGAAAAGAAGAAGTAAAACTCACTGGTTTCAATGTGAGTGATCGAAAAAGCACGTCTGGTGTGGCGTTTTACCTGGGAGACAGCTTGGTGACCTGGTCATCACAGAAACAGAGGATAGTGACTCTCTCCTCTTTGTGAAGCAGAGTATGTAGCTGCCACGTCTGCAGCTTGTCAAGGCGTTTGGCTCAATCGCCTATTTGAAGAACTCACTGGCAGAAGCTCACCCTCATTTGAGTTCAAAATTGACAACAAATCAGCAATACTCCTAAGCAAAAATCTGGTGTACCATGATCGGAGCAAACATATCGAAACAAGGAAGGTGAATCTAATCCATGTCAGCTCAGAAGATCAAAGGGCTGATATCCTAACAAAAGCTCTTGGAAAATCAAAATTCCTTGAAATGAGATCGAAGCTAAAGGTAGAGGAAGTACAAATGCCAAAATCAGGGGAGGAAATGTTGATGATTTTGGATTCGAGACACGTGCCTGGCACGAGCAAGGTTCAATCGTTTCAGTTTTTTTTAATGCGTGCCTTGCAGCGCAAGAAACACAACCTGCATAATTAGGTTTTAATTCCTTCATGCGTTTTTTCTCTTTTATAGCTTAGGCGTTGTTATCACTTTCAGTTTCAATTTGTTGCTCTCCTTAAATTGTTGTGAAACCGATTAATCAAGTAGATCGTTTCTGGTTTACATCTCTCGCCTACTCTCTCTGTTCTGTGCTTGGATCCAAAAAGGGACCAACATTTGTTTGGTCTCTTCTTGTTTAAACTTGCAGACCTTGCTGGGGAGCACCAGCAGCAGCTCTTGGCTTGGGTTTCTCTACGACAATGGCCTGGGTGGTTAACACCATTCCTGCAACTTAAGCTGCATTCTGCAACGCACACCTCGTCACTTTCGCTGCTTCCAAAAGGTTCTCGCATGTGTCGGTCATTGCATTGTAACCAACTTCCCACTCTCCAGCCTTGATCTTTTCGAGCTATCAATGACGCTGGTGATACTAGGGCCTACATATGAAACAAGATCGTGAGCACGCGCAACCAAAAACAATAATTGCAGAATATAGGAATGAACAAATGAATTTCATTCTCTGTTTCTAGTACAAGTTCATAGTATTTTGCAAGATGAGTCTCATTTAATCAAACATGCAGCCATCGAAACTCCCTAAAGAGCCAAAGAAAAATGAACAGAAACTAAAACTTTCCACCTAAATCTATGTTATGTCACAACCCACACTTAAAGCAGGTCAGTTCAGTTCATGTATGTCCCAGAATAACAACTAAGCCCCCTTTTACCAACCCTTTCCATGTACAGTTTAGTCATTAACAGAATCAGATAATTTATCAGCCAGCTTCTCTGAATCATAAACAGAATCACTCTCGGACAACTCCTTCAACTGTCTAACCCTAGCTTGCAACTCATTCTTGGATGCAGCATCCGCAATAATCGTGGTTGAGTCTTTGGAGATGGTCACCTTTCTGGCCAAACCAAGTTGCTCAACTGTCGTGTTCTCAATGAGCATACCTAAATCAATGGCTTGGTACTCAGCTCCTAAAAGATACAGAATAGAGAATATATTATTAGCATCAGATAAATAATGCCATAAACGCACAAAAGTGGAACTTTAATGAGCTGGTGAGGTAATATAAATGAAAAGGAAACAAAATGGCAAGATGCAATGTCATGCTTGCTTACAAGTATTTGAGTGCATACTGCATACAAAAAATATTGGAAAAATTGATCATGCAGTACAAATTGGGTTACGATGTGTCGGAAGACAACAATTCACAAATTGGGTTACGATGTGTCAGACACAATTCTTTTCTCAAATAAATCCTTAAATTCTGCATTCGCCTTTTGGAGACGATCTCAATTTTGTGAAACCAGATTGATTTCCTCATAGTGGTGTACACTCGGCAATAAATTGACCACATTGGAAGAGCTCAAGCTGTTAGCAATTATTCTTACCTAAATAGGGATGATATTGATTATGTCTAGGCACAGAATATTATCCAATACAATTGTGTACTATTCCCATTACACAAAATTAATACCAGAGTTTGAAATTTTCAGTCAAGAACATTCAAGTACCTGTTAGAATGGCAATATCTTGGAGGAGTGTTTTTCTTCTCTCGCCAAAACCTGGAGCTTTAATAGCAGCAACATTAAATATGCCCCGCAGCTTGTTCACAACAAGAGTAGCCTGAGCTTCTCCTGTAACATCCTCAGCAATTATAAGCAAAGGTGCTCTAAGTTGGGTGGTCTTCTCTAACAGAGGAATTATGTCTTTAATAGATGAGGTCTTCTGATCCGTAACCAACACTCTAGCATCCTCAAATTCAACAAGTAGTTTCTCCATGTTGGTAACAAACTGGGGTGAAACATAACCTCTATCGATCTGCAAACAAAAAAAGAATAAAATAACTACTAATCAAACCTCCAAGTATACCAAGTTTTTCCTCTAGAAAGTTACAAACCTCCATTCCTTCTTCCACGTCAACTGTTGTCTCCAATGATGATGATGATTCAATGGATAAAACACCATCAGGCCCAACCTTGTCAATTGCATCAGCAATCATTGTCCCAATAAGCTCATCATTGCCAGCAGAAATGGAAACAACGGCTACAAAGCATAACATAAAAATAATGCTTATCATTACATATAATTTGACTGGTAGTGGTAGTAATAGACAGCATGCTGAAGCTAGTGCAAATCAGCTCAAAAAAGGCAATACAGTACCTTTGATGTCATCACGACCCTTAACAGGCCTAGCCTTCCTCTCCAGCTCTTCTATCAAGGCTTGCACTGTTTTATCAATTCCTTTTTTAATTGAGACTGGGTTGGCACCGGAAGTGACACTTAACAATCCTAGTTGAATGATTTCACGTGCAAGAATTGATGCAGTTGTTGTACCATCACCAGCAGAATCATTAGTTTTACTTGCAACCTAAGAGTTCAATCCAAAGCACAGCATTTCAAAACAGGGAAAATTTTACAATATTAGCAGAAGAAAAAAAAATTATATTGCAAGGAATAAGATTGTACCTCTCTGATAAGTGCAGCACCAGCATTTTCCATGGGGTCGGGAAGCTCAATAGCACGAGCTATAGTCACACCATCATTAACTACTTTAGGACTGCCAAATTCGTCCAGTACAACATTCCTCCCTTTAAGAAAACATGCATACCAGTCAGTAAAATTGTCTTATCTAATTTATGTTTGTAATACCACTACTATGATGATCAAGAAATAGATGCAGATAAGTAGACAGTGGTATGAACTATACCAGGGTAGTTAAAATTCATAAAGAAAATATAAATCTAGGATTACTTCTCCATGGATTTTAGAATAAATCTTCAGTATTTCATCAGTCAAACACAAATATTAGGAAAAAATAATAAAAAAAGAAATATACTGACGTACAGACTGCTAAAAGTGCACTGATAATTTCCATTAAATAGATGAGCAGGCTCCTATAACTCATATGTAAATAAACAGAGTGCAAGGTTCATAATTAGTAGCAAAAATTCAACCAAAAAATATTTTCCTTAAAACCATAATTTTCTCCATTTATACCAAGAAACCCATTTCAAGGTCGTAACTGTGATCAACATCAAATCTCATCACCTAGTCTTGCACTTAAAACAACTAGCAACCATCACTTCCTCCAATCTAAAACCAGAAACCCGTTTTAAGATAAAAACTGTGCCCCGCGTCATATTGCATTCACTATTCTTGCATTCAAAGCAACTACGAAGCTTTCGTGTATCAATAGTAGCATTTACGTAGTACCAAACATTATAAAGATTGCAGAAGTTGAGCGAGAAAGTACCCCTAGGACCAAGAGTGAGCCCAACAGCATCGGCAAGCTTATCAATCCCATTCTGAAGCGCAGTCCTGGACGCCTGGCCAAAGGCGATATCCTTAGCATTAGCTCTCACAGCAAACCTGCTGCCTGACTTCCTAAAATTCACCTTTCCATTCACTTTCTGATTCACCCTCCTATTGCTTCCCTGCAATAACCACACCAATTTTTCATATTAAAAAACAAAATTAAACTCTACAATCTCCAACGAACTTTTACACAAACATGCTATAAACTTCATATTCATATACACACAAACAATCCATGAGAAAAAATAAAACCCAATAAGCCAAACAATACAAACACAACCCCTACTCGCAAAACCCAAAAAATCCTCTCAATCACCTAAACACAAGCACAAATTGTCAAATTCAAGCACTGTAACAAGAACAAAACAGTTAAATTATAGATATGTGGGTTGTAATCAAATATTAGCCATAAGAGTACAGAAGTGGAAAATGCAATCGAGAAATGAAGCAACAAGTGTGACCGAGAGAGAGAGCGAATAGTATACCTGGTTGGGGGAGCAGAGGACGGAAGCAGAAGAGATAGCATTGGTTGAAGCCATTACAGTGCTCTCTCGTCTGTGGATAAGACTCAGTCTGAAGAGGAAAGTGAGTGTAGCGTTTTGTGTTTTCTAATTAGGGTTTATAGGTTTTATTGGTTCCAGAAGATTCTTTTCAAATAGGACCAAATTGCCCTTGTATTAAAATAAGACCAAATTACCAATCATTCACCATTTTCTTGTTTCTCACTCGGTCATCGGCGAGGATATGTATGGGTTTTTTTTTCATGTCTTTTGGACTAGTTTTCAAGGGCACTGATACATTTTGGTTGAAAAGATACAACTTTGATCTTCAGATGGATGTGGATGTGATGGATTTTATTTTTCATTGTACTGAAATTGATGTTTGGATCGTTTTCGTGTAGAGAATGATTATTTTAGATGAGTTGGGGAACACAATTTGTATTTCAGCTTGCTACATGTTTGTGGGTTCTTTTGGCAAGAAACAAATCATTTTTTGGGTAGAAAAAGCATTTGGGGAAGACACTTTTCTCCTTTGTTTTGTGATGGTGGTCGGAGAAGGAGCCGGAGCCGTACACAATGCTTTCCGGCGAGACCAAGCTCCAACCAGAGCCTCGATTTTTTTGTTTTTTTTTAAAAAAATTACTTTTAATCGTTAATGGCAACAATTTTGAAAACTTAATAGTTCGTGAAGGATAATTTGGTAATTTGGTCCCCAGAAACTTACAAAATTCAGTTGTCGGAATTACCCTTGGTAATTACAGGTATTTATGGTTCATGCCAAGTGAATAGTTTCTCTGGTTTCTCCTCCCACCAGTTTGCTGGGCGGCTTGTCTTGTTTCCTTTGTTGGGCTTAGCTGAAGCTTCACCATCTCTCGCCACTTTCTTCAATTCCAGAGGTAAAGCAGATCATTTCTCCTTTTTTTCCTCTCTCGTTGTGTTTGTAAATCCGTAATTACCATGTATTTTATTTGCTGGTCCATTTAATGTTTGTGGTTCAAGTGCTGAATTGGTGTGATCTGGTTTGTGTTTTCGCGGACTAGCATTTGATTATGAAATTTTCAGGAATTTTTTAGTGTTGGAGTTAGGGATAGGCATGAATAGATCAAGCCCACACCACAAGTAATTCACATATCTAGCTAAACCATTGCTTACAAACATTCATGGGAAAGATGTGTGGTTCATGGAAATGATGATTTGTCTGTTACAGAATGAATTGAACGTACAAATTATGAATATGTGATGTGTTCAATTTTTTTATTGTTTGCAAAAGGATTCAAATTGGAACTTAATAGGGGAGTATATGATGATGAAAATGAAAGATGGCAGCTTCTTGAATATTGTTTACAAAACCAATTGGACCAGATTCAAAAGAGTTCAGTAAAGTCTGTTCAGAACCAATATTTCGTTACTTCGGATGTACTTAGAACCTTACTCGATTTGTTGGGTTTTCATCAAATATCATACTTGTTTGCTGGATTTTGTTGGGTTTATTTATCAAGTTGATTTCGAAACATGTCAAGTGTTGGCATGCTTATACTTAGCATGCATTGTTGCTCATTGTTTTTGCCTCTGTTCAATTTCGAGTGGTATAGGGTTTCTTTTTTAAGTCAATACTGTATTTTCTTTATTGCAGGCTACTGAAGCACATTCATGGCTGATCAGCAAAAACATAGAATTCTCATGGTCTCTGATTTTTTCTATCCCAACTTTGGTGGTGTGGAAAATCACATTTATTATCTGTCTCAATGTCTGCTGAAGCTGGGGCACAAGGTAGAGAACTTTGTTAACTTTTCCTGTTTGAATCCTCTTGCTATCCTTGTATGAAGACTGAGAGAAAGAAGTAACAATACAGCTATAGCATATATGTGATGTTTGGGAAATAAGCAATGGAAAACAACTTAAAAGATATTCAAGGAAGAAAGTAGGTTTGTTTGGTTCGAGTACCTTCTTCTAGAAACTGGACGTATTTACAACAAAAGTAGATCCTAATTGGAAAGTTTATAGGAAATTTATCTTTTTGTCTCTTTTTTTATTTCATGACCTGAGAGTTATATCAGCTTAACTACTTTTTTTTGCTTGCATCTATGTCCTTTGTCTATACTGCAGTGCTTCTCTTCTGTTGCTTCTGATTACCTATCAGACATTGCATCAATTTCATTTCCATTTGGTTTTATATGCTACCGAGTAAATATACTTTGTATTATACTTTTACAGGTTGTGGTTATGACCCACGCATATGGAAACCGCTCTGGGGTAAGATATATGACTGGTGGCTTGAAAGTATACTATGTTCCTTGGAGGCCATTTATTATGCAGAACACTTTGCCGACTCTGTATGGTTTACTTCCACTTATAAGGTCAATCCTTATCCGGGAAAGAATATCATTGGTGCATGGACATCAAGCCTTCTCAACTCTGTGTCATGAAGCTTTGATGCATGCACGAACTATGGGATATAAAGTTGTATTTACTGATCACTCCCTCTATGGCTTTGCTGATGCGGGAAGCATCCACATGAACAAGGTCTTGCAGTTTACTTTAGCAGATGTGAGTCAGGCCATTTGTGTTTCTCATACAAGTAAGGAAAACACAGTACTTCGGTCTGGGCTGCCACCTGAAAAGGTTTTTGTGATTCCTAATGCTGTGGACACGGCAATGTTCAAACCTGCCCTTCAACGGCCCAATAGTAATGAGATCATTATTGTTGTGATTAGTAGATTGGTTTATCGGAAGGGTGCAGATTTGCTCGTTGAAGTCATTCCAGAAGTGTGCCGTTTGTATCCCAATGTGAGTTGCTTGGACAGTTGTGCTGGTTTTAGTTAATTTACATTCTTCATGGCCTTATGCAGTTTTTATTGTTTTCTCTCATGGAATTTATCGAATGGAACTACTCTGACCTCTTTTCTGTCATGTGTCATTCGTTGGCTTTAAATTGATAACGAAAAGTAGTTTTGAGAAGTTTAATTCTTTACGTACGTGTGGATTCATCTGTTAATGTTTTATGGGTTCACATTGGATGGCAAAAATATCGTAATACTTGTAAAAACTTATCATTTTTTTGAGCATTTCACACCTTCATAACACAAGATGATCTAATGACAATACTCTTTTGCAACCTATGGACCTCTCTGTGTGTGCATAAAATATTGATACTCTTGACATTTCAATGAAAATTCCACATTTTACTGTAGAAGTTATTAGAGATTGACTTCGATGCCACATTTTCATCAATGTTTTCTATATTAATGCGCCTCGCGGTGTAAATTTTTGGATTTGTAACCTGCAGTGTGCAAATGTGTAGGATTTCATCTTATTCAGAAAAAGTAAACATACATTTATTTTGCATAATGAGTTTATAACATTATAAGTTTTGTTTTTAGTTAATTTGCACATGCTCATATCATTCAGTAATATGTGTTAAGGTTCGTTTTATCGTTGGAGGAGATGGGCCTAAGCGTGTACGATTGGAAGAAATGAGGGAGAAACATTCTCTTCAAGATCGAGTTGAAATGTTGGGTGCCGTTCCCCATGCTCGGGTACGATCTGTCCTGATCGCTGGCCATATATTTTTAAACAGGTAAATATTTGCAAAATATTCCTTTTTATAATTTCATCATCTAAAAGGAAGTCATTTTTGGCAGCGAGACTGACAGTTGAAATCATTGTTCTTTGAAAATATTTTTCCTTTATCATATGGTAGTTATGTAATTGATGGTCATTCTGCATATCTCTCATTACTTCCAACCAAGAAGCCAACTAGCATTAAAAACTGGTTAAAGAAAGGGCAAGGTTATAAATCTCTTAATGTTGGGGCAAAATAGGAGGTTGAGGTTATTAAAACGTGTTTAATTCCTGCCCATTTTTCCAGCTCTATAAATTTTTTTTGATCAACCATTATTTTTCATCTGCATAATGCATAATCATGTTGTTTTTATGTTGATATGTAGTTTTGTACCACTCCAACATTGTATGGACGAGCCTAAAATTCACTAGATTTCTGGTTGACCTCTGGGTTTGAGGATGATTTAACTTAATTCTCATTTGTTTATTTGTTTTTCAGTTCTTTAACAGAAGCATTTTGCATAGCCATATTAGAGGCTGCTAGCTGTGGATTATTGACAGTTAGTACTCGCGTTGGAGGTGTCCCAGAGGTATGTTCCATCCAATGTTTATCCTGTACATGATTTATAGAAGAAAAAATGTTGCCTGCTCTTTGTAGTTTATCAATATGGCATGTAGGATGATTAACTACTGTTTGCCTCTCAGGTTCTACCTGATGACATGATTGTCCTTGCGGAACCAGATCCTGGTGACATGGTCCGGGCAATTAGGAAGGCAATAGCTATACTTCCTAGCATCGATCCCCAAGTTATGCATATTCGTGTAAGTACTAAAGCAAGTATGTTATTATTTTTACATGTATAGTTGTCAATTTTCATCATCTTGTTTGTTTATTCATTACTAGATGAAAAAACTCTACAACTGGCACGATGTTGCGAAAAGGACAGAAATTGTGTATGACCGTGCTTTAAAATGCTCCAACCTAAGTCTCCTAGAACGACTATCAAGGTATGTTAAAGAAAGGGTGTTAGAAATGCTCACTCATGTAGATGTTTGGTTAAAGCTGTTAGCTCGATGAAGTGGATTTCTTATTTATACAGCTTGAACTACCTGCTATGGTGATTACTCCATTTCATTTACTTGTATGAACAAAACTAAATGTTTTGGTGTTTTGAGGACAATTCAGCCATGCACTAGCTGTTTTTGTCGGACTTTAAACCCTAAATGCTAGAAATGTCATCGTTATTAGAAATGAATTGCTTGAATTGTGACATCTAAACACAAACTTGATATAAGAAATTACCATTTGTTGCTTCAGGTACCTGGTAGTGTTTCATTGCCAACTATATGAAGTTATATTCTATTTGAGTTTACTTGATGCTAAAGGTTATTGTGCTGATAACTTTGTGTTCCATCAGGTATCTTTCATGTGGGGCTTGGGCGGGAAAGCTTTTCTGTTTGGTCATGATAGTTAACTTCTTGTTATGGCGTCTATTGCAGATATGGCAGGTATTTCTCTGCTCTTTTTTATGCCTTACTCAACCTTCTCAATCATTCCCTTGTCTTATTTTGCTTTTCATGTTCTGTTAGCCTGCCGAGGATATTGAGGATGTACCGGATTTAGTCTCAACCCATTTCTCCGATGGAGACATACTGGAAGATTTCAACAGAGACCAGAGTGTTACCTGAAACCAAATATTTCTCCGGCTCATCCTGCCAAACCATTCACAGAGAAGCCTGTAATACAAATTCATAGGCAAATGAACTCCATCCAGGTACAAAAGTTTGAAGTTGAAACATTTCAGTTATGCTCCAGTTCAAATATCATTAATTTGAGCTGATCAGATTTCCACTAAATGCTTCAGATGTGAGTGAAGAGAACACCATTAGGAAACTCAAGTAAAACAATAATCCATACAAACATGTTTGAAATGTACTCTCTTATCAGTGTGGGCGGGTTCCCCAGTTTTAGTATGCTTCTGCACTCTCCTTTTCTATTTAGAGTGGAAATTAGCTTGGTTGTGGAAAAACCTGAGTGTGCTTACAGTCTTGGTTTATTCATGCCGATATGATAAATTGTATTCACAAATTTTTCCTTGCATATATATAATCAGAGAGTTATTCAGGTGAAAATAACCTCTTAGGGTGCAAACTAAGGAACAGTATGTTAAATTAATAAAATAAAGCGTTGAGATTAAAAGACAGAATGATAAAAAATTGATCAAATTTAAATTTTCCAAAATTACATAGGTTTACCTAATTGGAGTTTAATTTTAAGCTTATATTTTATTAATCCAGTGCCTGGGATTGGATTGGTTTTTAGTTTTCACCCCAGGAATAATCCCCTATCATTATACATATATATAATGATGGAACGTTTACGCCGGGTCTCTCTCCATGGTTCACTACCGCTTGCCTTCATTCACGACTTCGGAACTGTTCTGCTGCCACTTCAAACACTCGTCTCTGCTGTTGCAAGGTAGCGCATTCTGGTCGACTAACTCAAATATGTCTAAAAAAGGGTCAATTGTGAACTAGGATTGAGCTGCATGTGTAAGTGATAGAAGATGGACAAAGAGACCTCTCGAAAAGTTGGGGTTGAGGGAGACGAGAGCATGGCCTGGGTTAGGGCCTTCAGCCCAGAATACTGGACTCGTCCCGAAGAAGATACCAGATCATGATATTGGTGACTGGTCCTAGTCGTGTGGTATATATTCTAGGGAAAATTGTAAAAATTCTTCTTGTGTTATTTCAGTTTTGCAGAAAGACTTTGTCCGCTGTTTTTGTTGCAAAGACTCTCCCTCCACCTTGTATTTGTTTGCACTGACAGTGTAATTCTGTTAAAATAAATAGAAATCTTGAAATATTTCATAATTTCAAAAATACTCTCACAACTTAGTATATAAAATTGTAAAAAAAAATTTATATATTATTGCACTTTTGCAGAAAGTCTGAGTATCGGTGTGGTTGATCTACCCATTGGTACCATGGAGTTTTGTGATAAGCTTGCAAAGGAAAAAATAAAATCCAAGAGAATCTCACAAAGAGAATGGCTTTAGGTTGGTCATCTCAAAATGAAATAAGTAAACATTAAGAGTATGTTTGTCATTTCTATAGATTGTTTTTACAAAATACTTTTGGTGAACAAAAAAGAAAAATGGTAAATCGAATGTACGGAAACGACAAAATTAAAGTTTGACATATCGAAATTATGAACGTTATCATTTGGGTATGTCAATCTGTCGAATTGAGATTAGTTCCCGTTTAAAAAAATGTTGAATGTGTCATTTGTCTTTTTTTACAGGAAAACAAGCTAGCATTGTTGTAGAAAACCATGCATAATTTTAGACAAATTTAAAATTAACTTTATTTTTTAGACGGACAAAATTAATAGCACAAATCCTGCATAAATTCAAATTCAACTAACCATTGAAGTAGATATTAACTTGCATAGAATTTTTCGAAACCTCTAAACCTTCGTCCAAGAGATTTGAAGTGGCACTAAAAGACCACAATGGCACTCAGAACTCTCTTCATACACAAGCATCTTCCACCTCGATTTTTTCTCTTTCCTCACCTTCTCCCTTCGACGCTGCCTTCACATCCTTCTTTTCGCTATCGATCATGTTTGTCATGGTTAGAGTTTCACATTTGAAATATGGATCTGTTCATTAGCTTAAATAATAATTTAAACTTTCACCTATCATCCTGAGCTTGTACGTGCATTGAACTGTCATATAATATGTTATTCTATAACTATCATGTTAGGTGAATTGTATGTCAAAAAGTCATTTTCTCTTATTTCAATCATGGGTGGAATATTGAACAAGTGTTATGCAATTTTAATCAAGTGTCATACATACATTAACCCAAACGATGTCGTTATGTAGAAAGATATTGACATGTGCATAGAACAACGTGTGAGCCGTCCATCAGCCTCTGGAACCGGGGGCTCCGGTCTCCATTACTATCTTCATTTATTGTGTGCCTCCTTAAATGACCAAAGACTTTAGGGTTAATTACATTTTGCACATATTAAAGTGGCCGGTTTTACACTTTACTACAGCTAAAAAAAAAAGTTTAAATTAAGATCAGCTAATTGCATTTTTTTACACTTTGCCCTAGTGATGTTAGATTTTGAATGGAAAATTTTTATTTTCTGTCAAAAGTCAATATTGCCCTCAATTATTTTTCAAATTTTCAAATTGATGTCATTATTCATCAAATTATAATACTTATTAATAATAAATAATTTGTTATTATTAATAACTATTTAATAAAAATTTAAAGTAAATCAATTTTAAATTTTAAATTATTGATTATT
>JAYMTP010003824.1:0-16171 GCA_036897365.1 Geranium brycei | reverse complement strand
CCTCGCCGCCTTCTCGAGCACGATCTCCTCGATCTAGCAAAACTAACCTCACCCACTCTCACTAAATAAGGAATGGAGAGATTGTTCCGACTGAGATCGAGCCGTTCCTATCAGAATTGAATCACTCTGATTGGGACCAAATTGCTCCGATCCCCAATTTCTCGTTTCTCCTATGGCAAAACCTTTTCACGACAATTTAGCAATGAAGACGCACACATTTCAGTTTCTACATCTGAATCGTTTGAACAAATTAAACTCACTAGTTGTAAAATATCATGATTATTTATCGACAAAATTTAATCCAAACACAAAAATAAAACAAACCCCATCTTGCAAAAACAAATTTAACCAATCAATTAATTAATTATTATTTTAATCATTAAACAAATTGTAATTATTATTTATCAAATAAAAATGAATATTTTAATTTGAACCTGTTAGACCGATTTTGAATCAGTCAACCTGGTTTTAAATCAATCAGACCAGTCTAATTACAAATCAAAACTATTGAGGAGGGCATTTTAGACTTTTTAACAAACTATTTTAGTTAGATTTAACATATGTTGGGTTAAATGTCGCTTATTTAATCTTCAGGTACCCCAAATGAAATTTTTTAAGTTGGGGGTACTAATTTTGAAAAGTGACATAGTTGGGTGTAGCCACCTGTCATTATCCCTTGAATTAATTCTCTTGTTTTGCATTTCTTAAATGTCATCCAATATTCACAATTCTAAGATACTTGGCTTGATCCTCTACTTTGCACTCAATGACTCGATTTATGCTTGTTAAAATCGAGTCTGACCCAAATTTAAACTTATGGTTGACCTTGTTTAATGAGTAAGTCAAGATTGAGCTTAACCTTAACATTTGAAGACTTAATAGACTCGGAAGCCAAAGAAAGGAACGAGCAAGGAGGGCCCACAATTCCGACAATACGTAGAGCATTAAGTAGACAGGGACTAGCTCTTTTGATTTATGAGGAAATGGTAATGGGTCTTCACTTTCACATCTATTTTCTTCTGTCTTTGGGCCAACTGAACTGCCCATCACAATACCTCTCTTACAAATATCTCACCCCCACCAGCCCTTTCCCTTTCTCTGTACAACAATTTCTATAATTTTCACTATTTGTAGTTTGTGGAACTAACATTAAGCCCATATTTATGAGTTCGTATCCTCTAGTCAAGACTAAATAATTGCTGGATTTTGAAGAAAAAAATAATGGAGGTGAACAATTTGAAATTAGATTTTGGTGGAATTGTACCTGTTTAGGATTTAATTTTAGCTTTGAGAAACTTATGCATAGATGTATGGGTGGATATTTTGGACTCGCAACCGGTTCCAAACCGAGACGAACAGTAACAAGAAAATCGAGAATTGTGAATAATGGTTCAGTTCTGATTCTAAATTTAAGAGAAACATTTAATTTTGATTCAATTCCAGTTCTTAAAACTCATAGCCGTTGGTTAACTGATGAGAATTGAAATAGTTCGCACTAAACATATAATTTTTAATGTTTAAACAGACCGTCGCTTCCAGACAACCTAAGAGAAGCTGAAATTCTACGGAAGATTGAAGGCCCGGGTTCTTTTTTTTGGCCTTAAATCTAGTTTTTTGTGTGCATGAATTAGTCATTTGGAGCCTTAAACTTGATTATTGCTTGTTTGATTGTTACTCAATTTTGGAGGTTTTGTTTAGTGAGATATGTTTAAAACAAACTGCTTCTGGTTTAAGGTTATTGATTAGCTACTTAGTTCATTTGTTTTGAGTTTATGCGGTTTTATATAGAATGCCTGAAAGCTATACTTTAAGTCTATAATGTTTTTTTGCACAAGTATCGTGCATTTATAAGAAAAATGTTTGTTCAATATGTAACCTATCTGCCATTTTAACATAGTTCACACCTAAATTAATTGAAGTCTAGATTTTATTTCATAGAGTAAATTGCCGATTTTAGTTTGGTAAAATTTTAAATTGTAAGTAACCGGTAGGGTGTTAGTATTGGACTTGATATTAGTTCTGAATCGGGAACCAACACATACCATAAATGAAAAATTGAGAACATTAGACAAGGGTTCGAGTTTGGTTAGAACTATTTAATTGTGGTTCGAATATGATTCTTAATAAGCATATAATCTCGGGCCTGAATTATAAGTCAAAAACTATTCGACAAGAACTATAGAAGCGAATAAGAGAAGCGCAGCAAAAGTTTGACCGTTTTCTTAGAGAACACTCTTAGATATAGCTCCACATATTGAAGAATAAGAAGATCCGGTCCGGTTCTGAAACCATGCCCACCTTTACATAGATGGGCGGTGTGTTTTTTACTTTTCATGCTCAACTTAGATGCATAAAATAGAAGCATGGGTTGTGTGTGAAATAGGGCTTCAAGGTCATGCCCTTTTAGTATTGGGCTTGGCTTCCGCCTATTTGCATAATATACAAACTCTGGACCTTTCGGCAAAGCCATTTTTTCAATTGACATTCTCGAAAGAGAAAAGTTCAGATGGATATATGTGGAATTAGCTGTTTTGCGAATGACTATACCTAAAAACTTTTTTTGCATGGCGGGTACCTAAGTTCGGAATTTTTTGTACTATTAGTCATTCCGTCAGGTTCCGTTAGATTTTAATTTATTTAATTTGTGAAATAACTAAAATACCCTTAAGAAATAAATTAATTTTTTGAATTAGATTGAAAAGATTAAAATGTTTTTACAACTTGCTCTAATTTTTAAACACATGTCACTCTCCTTCTTCTTCTCCATGTGAAACTAATATAGATAAAATGTAACCGTCAGTTATTCAATAGAAACTTGTTAAATATTTATTTGATTTGAGAGGGTACAAGTGTCACACTCTGGACCAACGAACTTCGCCCAAGTTCGGAGCAATGATGCTAGATAGTTCATCACTTTATTTGACGACCCCGACGTGCCGATAAGTATTTGCTTATTATTATATTTTGTCCCTTATTGTAATTATGATTTATAATGACACCTTTAATTCTTATTTGTTTCTAGAGACGCGGGGAAAAAAATGAAGGCAATCTGTAAAAGCGTCAACAAGTTGAACCACAAAACCAAAAAGCGCTTTCTTCTTTCAATTTTTTGATCTTAGGGACACCTAGGAGAAGGTTAACGCATAAAGCCCCCAACCAATGATTGTGAAACGTCTGGAGAAATACCTCATGCTGAACCAGCCTTACTACCCGATGCACCCGAAAGTGGTGTGTTTTTTTTATCAACTTTCAAGAATTAATTTTTTTTATCACTTTATATATATTGTTTCTATTACAGATAGCGGTTCGAGAGTAGCTGGAAGCATATATTGCTTCACACCGCAATCCTGAAGACCCTGATGCTCCAATTCCTTAAATGAGCGTCCGTCAAGAGGCTGATGCCATGGAGCGAGTCAAGAAAAAAGGTTTGCGGCCTAAATTTGAGGCCGGCCAAAAAACACCTTCCAAGAAAAAGAAACATACGAGTTTTCGGGAGTCAAGATCTGAAGGAGCCGAAGACGAGACAACAAGACACTACCTCCTTCTCCTCAATTCCTTATGAGATTCTCACACAACTAGTACATGAGAATGAGACTCTAAAATCCCAGATCAAAGTGCTGATGTCTCAACATGAAGAGAATCGTCTTCGGGATCAAGAAGCTCGTGCTCTGGAAGAAGCGCTTCAGAAGAAGGCAAAAGATTCACACGAGGTTCATATACAACAAGGTGCGGTCCATGTACCCGAATTTACCTCCTTTCTATGTGCCAAATGAATTATACTTTTCTATAAAATTTGTAATTAGAAAACTTTTTGAATATTAATTTTGGTTGTTTGGGTTATGTTTTCATTTTATGTTTATTATTTAATATTTTATTTTGAATATATTGTTCATTTTTATTTCATTTTTTGGCGTTTTCATGAGGGCTCGCCGTCACTGTTGTTGACGGTCAACGATTCCTTCGACGACCACCGTTACCATAGTGACGGCGGGCTTGCTATCATATGTCGATATTATAGGAATGACAAACTTCTGTATATACTTTATGATTTCATTATGGATCCTTGATTTTTTTTTCATTTTGTACGAATAGATTGCATTTTTCATGTTTAGGAACCTAGTTTCCATTTATTTAACTACATGTTGTATTTCATTTTGTAAGATTCGCGTTTTCATTTACTCAATTACATTTGTTTTTATTTATTTATGATGCGAGCCTATTTTTACGAATTATTTGTCATCTATGCAAGTATATGTTTTATTTTTATGACATACATTTTTAATTTTTATGAACTGTCTTGTACCAATTTCAATTTTGTGTTTCTTCTTCAAAACTCTCTTTTCCTTTGTATCCCCAACCACCATTTCCTACTTCTGTATTTCCTCCTCCTTTCTATTCATATGAAGATGCAAAAGTTTCAAGCGCATTAGACGAAAAGGCCACCTCATCAAGCAACCAGAACAATCAACAATAAACAAAGTTAAAGAAGAAAATCATGATAGTAGTGCTGTTTTTTTAGCATGCTTCTCAAAGTCTCGTCGCGTGTCCACACGTCTCCGAACTATACTATATCAATCTTGGGAAGCTAAGTGCATAACAATTACCACCAAAATTGTGCCAGAAATAGATTATAAAGCAATAATCGTTTACATTGTGACACAATTTTATTTAGACGATCAATCTCCTTGTTCTCTTTATTAGAGCCTCTCCAAAGACACCCATTGCATTTAAATTAGGGAGAACGACAGAAATATGATATGTACCGTGATGATTTTGCAAAAGTGTATTTTGTGTTCCTTTTATTTTAATAGCAAGAAGATGGTTCATATAACGAAATTGTTCTTTTACAAAAGTAACGAAATTTTTGGTAGAATTAACTTATTTTAATCACATGGCGAGTTGAGCTTTAGGTGAGTTATGGGGCCAGATTCATATATAATAGTTAGGCCCATTCAGAATAGGAAATGCTATATATAATTAGGCCCCATTATTCTATTGGGGCCAGATTCAAATTACGTGTGAGATTGGGATTTGTTATGTTATATATGATAAAGTCTGGATTCAGCTACAAATACATAATTCCTGTACAAATATATGAGCAAACGCCAACCATTGGATTTGACGATTGACGCACCAGATCAGCCTCATATGACAAGTGGCACGCGCTGTAATTATATTGTTGTCGAAGACCCTTCTTGGTATTAAGTGACAGCTGAAAAGGGAAATTGTCTACTTCTTCATTCGGTGGAATTCGAACGACCCTTTAATTCGAAGATATTGTGTGATTCGCGACACAATCTTCTCTTTCCTTTTTTAGAGATACCCCAAAACCCTACACACAAATCTTTTCTCCTCTCGCCGATCATTGTGCAGCTCTCCCCAATACCACACCGTCTTCCGTTCATTCTTCAACTACAACTGTTGTTTTACTCCATGGCTCCAGATAAACGGAAATCGGCTAGGATTTCGAACCTCCCGACCACAAAGAAGCAAGGTTTGATACTTTTGAGACTTGATTTGATAGTTGATTGGTTTGCATGTGTGTATTCTGTTGCGAGTTTTCATTGATTTTAAAGCAAATATGAGATAACGTGTTTGATGATCGTGTAGTACCACTATTTTTGAAATTAGGGGTTCAGACTGCTAATGGAATCAATACATGTGTGTTTTCTGACTTCTGATCGGTTAGACTTCAATTACATTGTTGATTTTTACTCCATGTGATGGTTTTATGAGTTTATTGCATCCCCTGTGTAGAAATAGGGTTTGGTATCTTCATGTGTTTTGTTTGAAGTGAACTCATTGTTTTTCAGATGCAGTCTTCTAGTCATATTGTTCTCGACCATGTTTTTTATGTCACACGATTCCATAACCTTAGATACCGCAACTAGTTACATGATCCCTGTTTGTACATCATTCAAATATTATTTTGCCACCACAATATTTTTGCAGGTGTAGATATTAATTCATTTCAAATGTTTGTGCTATGACTCAATTATTACATGATTCTATGATTTCATATTAATTGTATATAATATGTTTCCATGGTTCCTTGATTCCATGTTTTCATGATTCCATGATTTCACATGCACATGATTCTATGATTTCATGATTCCATTTGTATGTAATTCTATGATTCCATTCGTGAAATGGAATCATGGAATCGTGAAATGGAATCATGGAATTATGTGCAAATTTCCTGATTCCATTTGCGCATTATCCTATGATTCCATTTCATGGTTTCACCCTTCATGGAACCATGAAAGAATTTGTACTTACTTCCATGAGTACATTTATGTTATTCCATTTATTTAGTTTACATATTCCGTGTTTCCATCTGTATTAGAGTTTGAATTTTATTGAGTGTTGCATTTCGTCATTTTATTAAGTAGCACAGTTTGAATTTGGACTCTCCTCAATTTTTGGTAAGAATTTTCTGAATATTTATCACAAATTCAAATCCCTATGATAATGGATATTTATTACTTAATTTTCTATTTTAATGCATATTATTGATTACTAGAATCAAACAAAATGACCACAATACCCTTTTTATTGATTTAATTGATTTTTAATTCATCAAATCATAGATGAATGTAGACCATCAATGAATTACATCTAATGGATGTGATTTATTCTTATATTTGTATATGAATACCCATTTGTAGCCGAGTGCATCCCTATATAATAATAGTAGTAATATAAGAAATACGAGAAGTAAATTGAATTGAAGGGCAGTGTCTTTAAAGAGGTGTTGGTCGGACTGGTCCTCCTTTCCCGACCTCCTCTTAGATTTAATTTTGTCAAATCTGAGTTGTTCTCTCGAAGACTGTCTCACGCTGGCGGCCACCTGCCGCCGCTGGCGCTCCACCGCCAAGCAATCCAAAGTCCCAATCAATACCAACTGGTTAATGCCCATCCCCACCTCCGAATACATCCGCCAAACCGCTGATGCCTCCACGACCCCGCCACGTCCAAGTAGTTCCGTCTCGACCTGCCCGAGATCGCAGGGTTATTGGTTTTCGGATCACGATTCGGCTGGATAGTCGTTGTTTGCACCCGCACGCCCCAAGTCAAGTTGCTGAATCCAATCTCAAGAGCCTCCATTCCCTTGCCGGATCCGAACGGGGTCGCGGGGCTCCAGTTCAGGCTTCTGAACGCCGGCCTGACGGCGACCCTGGGGCGATTTTGATTTCTGGGTCTTCCTAGAGTACGGACTTGTAAAAGTGGCACTTGTAAAGCCAGGCTCCATGTCCCAAGTTTGGTGGTGTCGCGAGGATACCACCACCACCACCAATTTGGACTACCGTGGTTCCAAGATTTTGCGCCGTGGGGACACCCTCTGTTACGAGCACGATTTTGTACATCTGGACGGGAAATTATATGGGCGCTGCATAGTTGGAGAGGCGAACCATATTGTGAGCTACGATTTGCAACACAATCCACCACATGAAGCTCTGTTGGCGCTTCCTCGCCAGGTGTTGGATCACGCCGACGTTTTGGGATTGCAACATGTCGTGCGCATATAGGAGACGCCAGCGCAATGCTCCCGTTACATGGCTTGCCATCTTCTGGTAATGCAAGGCCAGTTTTGCCTCGTCGCAAAATTCTTCAGTCATGGAAACGAATCTTTTATCGAGATTTTCAAATTTCACCCCGACACTAGGGAATGGACACGGGTGGAGCCTTGGGGAATTCGTGTTTGGTGGTTCAGGGCAAGATGAGTTTGTTACTGAAATGTGACGCGGGGTTGATTCCCGGATGCATATACTATCCCGTGGATTATGAGAGGATGACGAATCTCGGATGCACGTACCATCCAAAGAGCGGTGAGAAGGTGATATATTATTCCGGTACAAGTGTTGCCGGCGGACCCAAAATATGGACTACCAGCCAGTGGGGCATTGGGGGCTCTCCTCCGCCACACTGTAATACAGATACAAAATCAGAAGACGAAAAAAGTTACAAGAGAGAGGGAGAACGTCCCTCTTTTCAGATGTGAAGCAATCCTGCAACAATTCATGACTAAGATACATCAATTTTGAGAATACGAGCAACAGGACAGAAGAATCAAATGGTCAACCATAGGGGCAATGGATTTGTTCAACTAGAAATTAAATTATATTAGCATCGAAAAAACAGCAGCTCAAATCTTTCTTGTAGATCAATAATTGCCTTACTATAAAAAAAAGATTATGCTTATCAATTCTTTCAGCCAGTTAGTGAACAACTACATTCTTGGGGTGCAAACCAAAACCTGATGAGAAGCCTCCGTCAAAAGGGACAAAAACTAAATAGTAGTAGCTAATATGAAACGTGTTGGTAAACTTTCCATCTCTGACCTTGTTTGGCCATTATAATACGCAATTCTGACCATTATCCCAAGTACCGTCTTGTTCCTATGCTAGGTGGGACTTGAATCAAACTTGTGGGCTTCTGAACAAGTCTTCATAGCACAAACCTGAAAATGGAGTGTGGAAAAAATTAATGTGGACAATCGCAGGCAAAACATGGAAAGAAAATTAAGTACTCAAAATACGTTCATGCCCACACACATGTAATAATAGTGCACAATCCAGAGCCATACCAGAGAACCATTGAGCTCCAGCACACTCTAGAACCATACCCCAGAACCATTGAGCTCTAGCAGACCTGGTGCACCTAAACCACAATGTCATTGGGATAGACCATAACTACCTTAAAGTAAATAATCATATATACAATACTGATTGGCAGTGATGAAGAAAAACAGAGGTAATGCTGACACAGGAACCTAAACGAAGAGACTAGATAAGGAAACGGAAAGCTTAAAAATGAAAATAGAGCAGTGCGACAAAAGAAAAACATAAGAAACACAATAAACGCATTTCCATTCAGACTTGAGCATTCCAGTTTATCTAGGTTTACAATAGAATCCTTGTAAGAGCATATTCAGTTACATTTTAAACTAATATCATATTCAACTACAACTGAAAACTCTATAAGCTCTCTACAGCAACAATTTCTATTTCCCTAGGCCGATTCTCCTCATGGCATCTGATTCAGCTGAAACAAAAAATTTATAAGAAATATCAGCAAAAAGACAAATACAAGCTAAAAAATAATATTTAACTTGCAACAATAAAATTTAGGTTACATCAATAAGACTTTGTATAACATCTTCTGGATAAACCGCTTCAAACATCTCATACTGATACCCGCTTCTATGAAGAATAGAATAAAAGACCAAATTTGCATACAAAATGTACTTCAAAGAATTGTTGGTCTCAGGCATAACCTGGCTTACAAGAAAGAAGATATGTAGATAACATCTTAGAATATCAGTATGCAAGCGACCTTCCAAATCAACCAAAATTAAAATAAGATCGTGGAGTAAAAAGGTAGAGCATGGATTAAATTAACTCACCCTATGCAGTATTGAACAGATAATTTTATTACAGAAGGGGCGAAACACCGAATCTTCAAAGGCACTCAGATAATCAAAGAGCATATCACCATGCATGAAACCACTAGCTACGAGTGGTTGAAGACACTCACTCAAAAAATAGTGAAACATCCTTATACTTGTAGAAAACATCCTTGAATATCTTTACAAAAGTCCATCCAGCAGCAGCAGACTTAAGTTTGGGAATAACCTGGAAAGGAGAATACTAATTAACAACATTCAAAAGTAGATGAACAAAAGAAATAATATGCTCATAATACAAGCCAACATATTAGGAAAAAAAGCTTTAAAAAAACATATCAGGAAAAAATGATTCATAAAAACATATTAGGAAAAAAAATCGATTATAAATATCATATAAAGAATTTTAATTTCAAAATTTTATTTGAGTTATAACAGTATTGTAACTCGCTTCTTATTGATAAGATCACCGAGTAAACAAGAAAAGAAAACCAATTTGATTTGAATTAAAAAAAAAACATATAATTCGTCCGTACCACAATCGAGTATATTAAGTCAACGGCTTAAAACATCACACATCTCAACCTAAGTGATAAGGATGTACACAGTTCAGTCACCGAAACCGACACCACTAAACCGAACCAAACCGAGCAACTTCGGTTGTAAAGGATTTACACCTGAAACCAAAACCGATTCACGAACGGTTCGATCAGTTTTTAAACCGTCGGTTTCGGGTCGGTTGTTCAGATAACCGAAAATCGATTTCTCTATAAAATTTTAAAACTATAAATTGAGCTTAATTAAGCTACAATTAAAGAATATATAACTAATAAATATTAATAGGCCAAAAATTGAGTTATTAATGATTAAAAGTTCTACATAGGTTCTCAGCTAAATAGCCAAAAACAACACAACATGTTTTAGAGGAGAGAGTTCATCTGAAAGAGGGGCGTAATTTTGATGTCTAAACGATGTGGGACTTTGGAATGAAGAACCAAGAGAGAAGCTCCAAGCGCCAGCGCGCGCTCCTGGTTTAACTGTGGAATGGTTTTCATATTTAATAGTTTAAATGTAGATAAATACACAAATAGGGTTGTGGCCAAGTGGTAATGTGTTTTGCTTGCTAGTTTTCCTATCCTTGGTTCGATTCTTACTCTGGCATATTGTATTTTAGTGCGAAAATAGTTACTGTTGGTTGGCTGATTTGGTTTGCTGGTTCGTCTATATATCCAATGGAGTGCTGCCACATCATCATGTATATAGGTTCGGTTTCCAAGATTAGCCGACGGTTCTTGGATTCCTGAACCGAACCGCAATCAACCGACAGCCGCCGGTTCGATGACCATTGGAATATTTCTGCACATCCCTATGAAGTGAGAGGCAGTTATACATAGAACCCAGATCTGGTGAGTTTGGGTCGGAGTTCGTGGAGCCCGTGGTGGGCCGGTGATTGGAGGAAGGTTTCCGGTGTGAGCGTGCCTTCCTCCTACATCTGAAACCTACGGTTGAGGGGTTTGGCGCCGGTGGCGTGACTCTATGGACGCCGAGGACAAAGATGGGAAGGGTTCGGTGGAGCGCTTGGTGGAGCGGGGAGGCTGGAGCTCTGCCACGGGGTGCTCGCAATGAAGAAAGAACGATGTCGGAGTCTCGTTTCGTCCTCGCCGGCGAGACAGTGGCCACAGAGCAGAAGGCTGTGGTGGGCTTCAACGGGGACGGGGGAGTCGTCAGAGCCACTGAGACTGGTCTGGGACGTGAGGAAGAGACGTAACTTCTCTTGGCGTTATCGCCGAAGACCTCCGTCGGCGGTGACCAACTGCAGTCGCGTTGGGTTATGGGTCAGGGGTTGAGTCAGAGCCACGGGAGATGACGACGGGAGGGAGACGTCGGTTCGCCGGAGAAGCGGCAGAGAAGCCCTCATCGCGTTAGCGATGTTAGGGTTCGAGTGGTCCGGTCTGGTTCGATTTGGACCGGTTCTATTAGTTCAATTTGGACCAGATCGGATTGGACCGATTTGGCCTGGTCAAATCTGATTCAGACCAGGCTCCATTGAAGGTTCCAATCATTTAAAACCGTGTTTTTTTTTCAATTTTGTGCACTTTCTCGATGTTTCTCTTTCCCGCCCTCTCGAGCTTGCATTGTAATTTCTCTTTATGTCAATTTATCTTTATTGCCGATAAAAAAACATTTGCATTTTCATAATAGCTTCAGTGTATGAACCGAAACACAAATAATTAAAACGAACACCAATTTTCTATTTCCTATACTACTGACATATGACAAATCTTAAATATGAATCATAAAAAATTGAAATTATAATAAAAAAAATCGATCTCGAAACTCATTAAACATTGTCACGAAAACGGAAATAACAAAATTGTTCTACTGAAAATGCAAATAACAAAATTATTTTACAAAAAATGCAAAAGTTCTACTGAAAATATATTAGGGTTCATACTTATGATCCGTTTTGATACGAAATGGGGTGTTTGTTTTGATTATTTGAGTTTCTGTGCACACGTTTAAGGTATTCTACTGACATGTTAAACAAACTACTGAAATGGCGAAACGTTCTACTTAGATGGCCAAACGTTCTAGTGTTGGTGCAAAAGTTCTACTGCTAGTGAGCGTGCGAAAATACGGAACTGCCCCTTACTTAAGTGGAGACGTACGCGCTGTCACGTGTCGCACGCTGTTTCAATCTCGCAAGATGAGCGGCTCACAACGCATTCGAACGTTTGGGTAGTTTGTAGTGGAGTGCGCCCCTATATATATAAATAAAGAAAATTATCGATTAAAATATGAATAATGTGATTGAAAATAAATTTCACTAAATTAAAATAGAAATACAATGGAGCTAAGAAAAAATAAATATAAACTAATTTAAAATGTGAGAAAAAATAACATTTATTTTAAATAATAAATCATCAACTGAATTTTCTAATGTTTGTTAGTACAGATATGAACTCGCTCCATGTACTCAGTCCCATGTTTGTCAGTAGTGTGTGGATGAATAAATGAAACGTTTTAATCAAAAGATAAAATACAATATTAAAAAATTCTAATGATACATTTTGAGCAAATTTTGATGACTTGGTTTGAGTCATTTCACAAAGTAAGGTGCAATTTTGAGATTGTACCGGTGGTTATCGCCTGCAAACAAAACCAAAACCAAAACTACACATTTTGTTCACGGACTAGCAGAAAGCCACGTACAAACCGTCTGACATGTTATTCGCTATGGTGATTTGAACTCTGACGTAGAGGATCACAATCGGGCAGTCGAAAGGGCCTACCGTCTTCTCGACCAAAGAGACAAGTTCGTTGCGAATCTTTCGCTTTCTCGTTTCTATTTCTCCAGATTCTCCACTACTCACTCTCATCTTTCTCTGGAATGTGCGAAATTGTGAATGCGTCTATTTGGGCTCTGTGAATTCGGCGATCGATCGAGATGTTGGAGGATCAGGTGACCTATTTACTGCATAGGTATTTGGGGAACTATGTGAAAGGGCTCAGCAAGGAGGCTCTCAAGATCGGCGTCTGGCAAGGTTCGATCAATTTGGTTCTCTCTTTCGTTTTTTCACTCTTTCCTGTTATGTTGAGGTTTTATGTTTTGTGCTGGGTTAAGGTGATTATGAACTCATCAGGGTTTGATTTCTCAATTTGACTGGAATGCGATGAAATGGTCCGAAATGGAGTGTTGTGTGTGATGATAGAGTGATCCAGCCATAGAAATATATGGAAGAGAAACACATTTGTGTTGCATTTACTTTTGCATCAGTTTCACTATCTCTCACTTGCTTTTCTTGTATTCTAGGTTTTTAGAGATTGTGAAGTTATATGTGCTGTGAAAAGTTAGATTCTAAACTCCATATTTTGAATTGATATTGGATGGAGTGTTCTGCTTGGCATAATAGTCCACAAAAACTACATTCGATCAAAAGGTTCAAATCAATGGATAGGAGAGATAACTACTGAACTAAGGACTTATAAATGACAATCATTAAATGGGGAGACCAAGGTTGGGTAAACTCAGACTCATAATTAACAGTTCCGTACTCCCAATTCACCAAATTCTTTCAAGTTATGACTTGAAAATGATTGGTTGTCTTTCTTGTCAATGTATCATTTGGTATAAGAGCAGTTCGATCGAAGGACTGAATGACGACTCGATCAGAAACTTGAGCGGAGGTGGCACAGATGGATGAGGTGGAAGCTGCAGTAGCAACGATTCTAGCAGATGTCAATACCTCATGGGCGTTATACTTCGATTGGAAGGGCTGGAACAGACTGTGGCAACTATGGTGGGTTGAATGGATCAAGTGCTGGGATTCATGAGAGGCGGCTTTTCGATACTGTGGGGGTAGAACATGACCAATCCATGATTCTAGAATCTAGAGCGAACCACGAAGCGGGCGGAGAGGCTGGAACCAAATATGGCGGCGATGATGAGTCAATGGACTGGGTGTTGCAGATTCATAAGGAACAACGGTCTGGCACCATAGGGGACGAGAGAGAACATATCTTATGGGATGCTTGAGGTCTGTTTATAGCCAAACCCTATAGTAATGACTATGAACAATTCTTAGAGAGTCTCCACAATTTATTTGAAGAAGAAATGGGGGTCGATATGATGGTAGATGAATTGGCCAATCCAAAGCAACATGTGCATTGAGATTTTTTTGAAGACTAATTAATACCGTTAAAGTATGAGTTAAGGAATCAAAATCAGATAGCAACATGGACGTTCGTTGTGTTTACGGGGCTATTTTGCTGAGTTCCTTAGAAAGAGTTGTCTCGCGCCCCTAGGTATTCTCTACCTACCCACCTGTGTCAGTTTCGGGTACTGGTACCCTTTTGTTTTTGTTGAAGGTCGTTCGAGCTTTTCCTGAGGGTATGACATTGGTTACTTCGCCCTCTGCACTTTGTACCGAATTCCAAAAGCTAGTACTTTGAGCGCACAACTTTAATGATGCAATGTTGGGAAAAGACCTTGAGGCCCAAGTCAAAGAATATGCTCCACCATATCTGGGTGTGAAAATGGCAAATAGGATACGGCACCTCCTTGCACAAGTCAATCACCTAGAGATAAGGTGAAAGTGGAGCGGCTGTAATGATACACCACCAATTAGGGAAGCCGAATCAAGGAATTTACTGATTTGTTGACTGATTTTCTTACCTTATTTGTTATTTTGTTTTGCTTTATTTATTATTTCCTTTTTATTGTATTTCCGTTTGGGTTCTTGGCAATTAAGTAAGTAAAGTAGTATAAAGTATGACAGAGGCAGCATAAGGAAGCATCAAATTGATTTGAGAATTGTCATGTACTTGAGCCCTAGGATGGAGAAACCAGGTCTCACAAACTACCTAGAAGTTTACTGTTTACGATAAAACCTTTCCCTATTACTCTCAATCTGTCATGAATCGACTGATACCCTGCTAGGGTCTGGGTGTATCACCCTCACGAAGTTCAACCCTACATGCAAGGGAAATGTTGAAATATGAAGTCATACATCAAATAAAAATAGAACAAGAGATACATATAAAGACAAAATCCAATTGGTCTAGTTGTATTTTGATATTGCTTAGCATCTTAAGAGGTACATGAACATTGTGTGTATATTTGTAAATGGGAAGTATAGAATCAGACTAAAAGACTGACTACATGATATACATTCTTTTGTTAATCTAAAAGTTCAGCGGCATCGAGCTTAAAATTTGATTCTCGGTTGTCATGTTGTTCTTTTATGTCTGCAAATGCGAGAACTAAATTCTTATTTCTTGAATTGTAAAACAGGCGATGTAGAATTAACAAATATGCAGCTAAAGCCTGAGGCACTAAATGCATTAAAGTTACCAGTGAAGGTTAAAGCAGGATTTCTTGGATCAGTCAAAGTGAAGGTCAGTGGAACTGACATTATTATTATTGTCTAATATGATGTGTAGGCAATGTTATGTTGAATTATAGTTGATTCTTCGTGTAACTGAGTTCATGCTTTATCTTTACTGTGAAATGGGTTTAAAATATAGTCACATTGTTCCAATTTCTTTATGAGAAAATGTTGAGGATTTTCTATAAGAGAACACAAGCATTTTTAGAGAAACTAAAGTTTTTATGAAGAGGCCCACTAATATTTTCAAATTTTATCTTTATGATAATAATTGGAAGCTGACTTTTAATTTTTCATATTTAAAATTAGAATTTTTTTTTGGGTGTTTCGCGACAACAACCACCGCAATCCTTCAAGCCCCCGCCCAGCCTCCACCCCAGCCCGTCACTCGACCCCCATCTGTTCAGGGCAGTAAGCTCCTAGTCGCACCAGCGCGTTCTGGCAGATCAGGCAACCGTCACACTCCGATTCAACAACCACAGGAAGCTCGAACACCCCCGACCCCTCCTCCATCTTCTCAAACCCCAAATCCTTGTCTGGGTGAACCTATTCCGGATATGGAAAGTCACCTCCGGGGTGCTGTTCTCGCCATTGCTCGACAGAGCTGGTCGGCCGAAGATGTTAGAATTGTTCTCAGAGAACAAGACATACATGGAATTGATGTCATCCATCTAGGCTACAAAGCTTCCTCCTGTGTTTCACAGACCTCACAGTCAAGGAAAGGCTTCGAGACCAGGGCTGGGAATGGCTTCTCCAATGGTTCTTTGCCATCAGTGACTGTACAGAGCGGATTGTTTAGGGTGGAGGACTCCAATGGATACAGATTCTTGGCCTCCCAATTGTAGGATGGTCCTCGAGCAACATCGCCAACATAGCC
>JAYMTP010003823.1:0-16172 GCA_036897365.1 Geranium brycei | reverse complement strand
ATATTATCACAACACACTGATAATATAATGTCGTTTTATTTATTGCAATGATGATAAAACAATTACACTTAAACTTTGTATTGGCCTAGGGCAGAAATCCTACAAAGTTGAAATCCTACAAAGTTCAGATGGAATCATGGAACATGTCATTTAAGATGAGGATGTGTAATATGGAATTAATAGCATATGGGAATAGGGAATGAAGTACATATGGCATAATGAGATTATGTGCAGAATGGACTTATGGAACAACTGACCTAATGAAATCATGTTCATATGGAAACATGAAATATGTCATGTAAGAGGCTAACAAATGAGGAAATCAAACGATTGGGCACTTCATTCATGGAGTAATAGCACAACTGAATCTGGTATTTTGAACTTGAGTCATGGAGTACATGCACCACAATAACGACCACTAGCTAAGTTAAACACATAATCTCGATCGAAAAAACTTGAAAAATTTCCCCAACACAGGAAACAATAAAATCACCATGGAAACAAGCTATCATTTAACAAAGATCACTAAACAATCATAGCTCAAAAATCACATGCAGATCAACAAAATCACAAAGGGAAACAAAACAGCTCAAACCTTGCTTTTTAGTACTCGGCAAGTTCAAAATCCTTTGTGATTTTCGCTTTGTTGGAGCCATCCGTGAAGATCCATAGAAAAATATGAAGACTGAAACTTTGAAGCTGGCGTGAGTGTGTGTTGAGCAATAATTGACGAATATCAGGGAGATGGATGGGTAGGGTTTGATGATTCTATGAAAAAGGAAAGAATTGTTTCTTCCACGAATCACACCAAATCAGGGATTGAAGGCACGATTCAAATTCCAAGCAATCTGGAAGATACGGAATTGCCTCTCTTCTCAATCGATTTAGTGCGTTTTTGGGCTTCTAATACTTAATAATTACGACGCGTGCCACTCCTAAATTGCTATTAATCTGGAGCGTTGATTGTTACATTCGACGGCATAGAAATATTCGTAAATTTGTAAGTGAGTATAGCATTTGCACGCGAATTGTTCCCTTATTTTAAAACTAAAGTGGAACTCTAGTTTGGGGTTTTATTGCCTACCAGGTAGAAATCGTTGGGATGTGTATAATTTTTTAGTTGAAGAGAGCTTGAAATGCATTATGGTTCCGTTGAACACTTAGCATTCAGAATCTACTTGCGCAACTCATACTATATCCAAGCCAACATAAATTATAATTGATCTTAATAGCTATGATGCTCACATGCTTTCTATACTTCTTATATATAGTTACATATTCTTCTTTTAAATTATGTTTCGTCCAAATTTCTTATTCATCTTATCATTGACTTATTATATATTCATCTTATTCTCTATTAAAGTTTTTGAGACATCCTTTCTTCCGGATACTTTTTCTGTCTTATTCTCCATACTCGTCTACCCATCCCTTACTCAAATCTTCTTTTACAACAATATCCACCATTACCAATCCTTCAACTCCCATTTTTTACCCTCACGCCTTTTCTTAGTCTTAACTCTTCTATTTTCAATTTTCTTTTTTTCTTTCTCTCTCTTTTTCTTTTAAATTATTTTCCTTTACCGATTATTATTTCTTATTCTCAAATCATTTTTTCTGTCTTCCATCTATTCATCTTTTTTTCCGTTTCTTCCCATCTCTTAAATTCTTTTTTTCCTTTTCTTCACAACCCTTATTCTCTTTCTATATTAATCTCTTACATTATTAAATTAAATCTCCTTAATATTCTCTATTATTGTCCTCTTCTCTTCCCTTCTCCTTTATTTCTCTGATCATCATAATCTTTTTTGCTTTATTTCTTAATATAATATTGCACTGTCATTATATGACGTAATTGCTTGTTTTGTACCATCGTGTTGCTTGAAATTATTTTGCAGCGATGTAGTTGCCTAAAAGTTTAGTGGTATATCTTAAAACCATTTTTGCACCGTCCTTATGAGACATAGTTGTCACATCTTTCTTAATCTCTCTTTTGATCATTCTCTCTCTCATCTTTTATTCAATCTCTTACTTTCTCTGCTTATTCCCAGTCTTTCACTTTGCACCCGTCTCCTTTTATATTTCTTACCCTCTTCAATTTCTTTTCTCAATCTCGGTCACTAAAATACGTCAAGTTCGTGTGGCTTATGTGCCACCATCTTTCCATGTTATAGATATTCACCAAAGACTTCCCAACTATTCTCTTTGAAAACTTTTGTTCCAGTCTGAGCATTCAGCCATCTCATTCTCCGACTGCGGGGTCGTGTTAAATATTGTATTATTATTATATTATATATTAATTATATTAAAACTATTATATAGTTTCCCATTTTTATATTAGAGTTTAGAGTTGGTATTATATTTTCTTATTATCTCATATTGTTCCCTATATAAAGGAACATCTTAATGTAATTCATAACCAATCATTTTATCAATACCCTAAAAAGGGATTTACACACTTTCAAATATTTTGCCAATACACAATTTCTGTATGGTTTATGCTTTATAAGTAGATTAGTTACCAACCTGTAATTTTCAATTACCATAAATTAATCTCTTTTTTTATCGGCAAATTGTATCAAGATTTGGGCTCGACTATGATATGATGAAACAAGACAGCACCAAACTGATGATTCTTAAGAGCTCTTAAGATTATTGTATCAATAGTGAGCTCAAGACACACCCTTATGTAGAAGAGGGCCCAATATTGCCACTTGACTTCCCACCATGAGAGAGAAGCCCAATAGAAGTTGGGAGAGGGGTCGAACAGAAGTTGGAAACAAAGACGAGATACCGCAGCGTAACTCGAACCCAAAACCTTTGAACTCAAGTTCAAGTGCTTAACCAATTGGTCAAGCAAACGTTGGTCAAAAAATCTAATACAATATTAAGTGTCGTAAATTATATTTTAAAATCTACATAGTTAAATATAATTTTAAAATATGTGTATATTACTTTACACTTATATCGCAATATTTGATTGCTAGATTTTAGTATAGAACATTACACGGAAAATTATTCATGAAAAAATTATTTGACAAACTACATTTTATTAACACAAATATAAATATAAAAAGACAAAAAACAACTACAAGTAATTATACAACATAAGATTCTTACACAGGTATCTTGTTTTCAACTGGAAAAAATATTTACTACACATGTATATTTTAGCTTATACAACAAAATATACTTTTGCAACACTTTGCAATTTATATGAATTATCGAATGTTTTTCTTATGTTAAATCATTTTTAGGAACAGTAAAACCCAACACATTGCTAACGAAGAGGCAACTGAGTCTGTTGGTTCTTGCTGAGGGGTTGCACCAAAAATTTTCCAGCAAGACATCTTATTATAGCATATTAGATATATCAAAGATTGTGTATTTTGCCAATACAGTTTATGTATGTTTTATATCACGTTTCACATATATTGCAATATTTAATTACATAAATTTAACTATATTTAGATTTATTTGAAAAAGTATGTTTATACAATTTTACACATATATCCAATATTCTATTGCATAAATTTTAGGTACATTTCACGCAGGTAAACTTGGAGAAATCTCATTATCACGTAGATACACCTAAAATATATATTTTTAACTTTGGAGGTCACTAGATGAATAGAGCTTTCTATCCTTTCTTTTATGTCTAATAAGGAGTAAGAGTCCGATTATTACTGTCAGTTTTTCTGTAATGGGCACTATGGCACAAAAAAGGGTAGTTCCAATACATAGATAAGGTAAGACACAAATAAGATTTGTGCCAACGAGGACATGTGAGGGGATAAATTTACCTAGGGTGAATCCATAAAACACTTGCATGGAAACTATTATCGATATTATAAACTCTGTGACAGTTTTTGTGAAATAACGATTTTGTCCCTTTCGAATAACTGATGTGTTAAAGGTCATGAGCAGCCGCCTCGAGCCTGAAAGGAAGAGAAAGACATTTTTATCATTTCATACTGAAGTAAATTCAAAAGTAAACCTCAGGGACAGGGCTGTCCATTTTAACCAAGAATCAATAACCAAACTAAAAATCGGACCGAACCAAACCCAAAAAACCAAAAACCATGAATTATGGTTAGGTTATAGTTTTAATTTTAAGTGAACCATTTAATTTTGGTTCGGATACGGTTCATATAATATAAAATCATTGGTTAACCAGATAAACCGAACCGGAATTGAATTTGTCACGTGTCGCTCTTATAGTCATTTTGATCCACACATCATTCTTCAATTTTTCAACTAAAGAAATCCAATACTACAACTCGTACTCAGATTCATACAAATTCACAATTGAAGAAAACTTATTGTCTACTTATGTTTTACACGTTTAGTTTGGTATATTTGGCTTAGACTTTAGTTTTTTGTGAATTGTAATTTTAGATTTGGTTAGATTCGATTGTTAAATGATGTTTTGTTCATTTAAATTTAATATTAACTTAATGCATATTGCTAATTGTCATTAGTTGAATGAACCTAAAATCAGCCCAAGTGTTAAGCCCATTAAATATGCTTGGTTCGGTTTAAACCAGAAACCGACAAACTTTCTAGCCAGTTAAAAATCGGCCATTTAGTTACACTTGGTTTTGGTTATGGTTTTAGAAATGTTAAAATCAACGTTCTTAGTTCGATTCGGATTTGGATGTTTTGGTTCGGTTAACCGACTATGAACAGCCTTACTTAAATCTAGTCTGATTAAAAATTTAATTGAATAAATGTAAATGTTTTAAGATGTTTGTTTATAGTGATGATAAAAACATTTTTAAAATGTGACACTAATTATATTGTCCATATAAAATTATATTTTTAGATGTACAACTGATCTGTATGCTAAAGAAAGATAATATCTTCTACATGCTAATGCATGTGAAATAATTATGATG
Source organism: Geranium brycei (assembly GCA_036897365.1). Classification (NCBI taxonomy): domain Eukaryota; kingdom Viridiplantae; phylum Streptophyta; class Magnoliopsida; order Geraniales; family Geraniaceae; genus Geranium; species Geranium brycei. The sequence continues at coordinate 11,277 of JAYMTP010003823.1, read as the reverse complement.
TCGTACATGTAGTTGATTTGAAATTGTACCAAATACTGATATTATGTTAAAATTCTGTATAAATGAATAGTGCACAATGTTTATTAAGTATTGACAAAATCTACACGTTTGACTCACAACTCTATCAATTGATATTGGGTAATATATTAACCTAAGAGATATAAATAAATCATGTAACTAAAACATATGATATTTACGTCTCATCGTTTTAAGGAAAGCGGACTATCGTGCTTCGACGAAATTTTCTTCTGCCTCGTTCATCAATTTGATATCGAATATCAGGTCAAATTATTTATATGATAATTGTACTGTGATATTGAATCAATAAAGTATATAGTTCATTATGTTCGTCTTGTTCGATTTACTTTAATTATCACTTGTTTGAATGTGTGGTTAATTGCTCGATTTATGTTTATGGACTAACTCACATCTAACATAAACAACGAGCAGGATGTAGGGACGATCTCTGATCCATGGACCTTAAACTCGAAATAAATGAAATTTGGAGGCTACATCTAAGTAGGCTCTAACACCATGTTAGAAGTCCAACACATCTAAAAGTTCAAACTTATAGGTGAATGCTCAAACTATTATTTAATCTACTGAACGTAATCAAATATTTCAGATGTGATACTATAATAAGGAAGGTCAAATCAATTTGACTTGATTATGAAGTAGAGAAGATAAGTCATAAAAAGTTAGCTCGAGAGAATGAAAATTAGAGGTGAAAAACTCAAGTTAATGGGTTTCAATTCCTTAGCTCAATCAAATAATGTCTCCTCTAATTAAACCCTAAACCCTCTCTGCCACCAAATGAATCTACCTATAAGTCTGGGAGACCCAGACCGAGTCTTGACCGTTGGATTAGACTTGGAGATCACACTACTCATACGGACGCAAGTGCTCGCCATATGTTCCATACCGAGAATGTCTAAAAAAACACATCATTAGTAGCATTGCACTGCAAGATGAAGGGAAAGTGTGAGAAACAAAATCAAGATAATTTACAATAAAAAATTTAGTCGTTAGTAACCGTGCAAATTTTGAACAATTTGGTGTGTTGAGAAGTTAAAAAAATAGTTATGACACTTACGTGCAAAACAGGTTTAGTTGAGTGTATTCAAACAAATTTATTCACAAAGTATATTTGTGAAATATATATATTTTTAACATATGAAAATAATGTCTAATCTAACATGTTGCACGAGCTTTGAGAGAGAAATAAGCATATCATAAGAAATGTGTGTGCGTCAATATGTATTGACATGAACCGAAAAGTTAGAAATGGAAAGATGAGGAGTAGCAGGTTCTAGGAACGTTGAGAGCCGAAAATGCGCATGGCCTGCCTGCCTTGCATGCATCTCCATTTCGGAGACAGAAATTTTGAAAACATAAAAGCAATCTCTAACTTGTCACAATTGTTTTCTTTTTCCTTTTATCTTTAATTACTTCTTTTTTCTGAAACAAACTAAACTTTAAAATATTTTATGAAAAGGAGGTGATAGTACTAATGTATGATGATTACTATGTTCCATTGAAACTTGTTGAAAGATGAAATATATAGAGGACCTAATCCGCATGCACCATTGGATATAATTTGCCTACTAGGGGGATCAGATGAAGGTTACTAAGTTCTCTCTTATGGTAGATTTTCCAAATATTTTATTACAACATATCTATCTCTAATGATATCTCTAATGATAGGTTGTTCACGGTTTGATTTTGAGTCGGTTCGATTTAGTTTCAAATCGAACCGATCAATTGGATTTTAGAAAAATTAAAACTGAATCGACGAAATTCGTTTCAGTTTGGTTTTAAACATGTCGGTTTTTAATTCGGTTTCTTATGAACCGAATTTCATGAAATGTAGACCATTTTGACTCATTAATTGACTTATCGATTTTCGGTTTTACCTTGAATCGATTTTCATGAAATTCTCACATTTTGGACCGATTTTGACTTATTAATTGACTTATTTTTTGTTAGCCCAATATTTTTAGGCCCAATTAATAAGGATCGATAACTTAAAATGAGCCACATGTGCAAATCGATCGATTTTCAGCTCAGTTCGGTTTTGAAGCTAATCACTTCAATTTCTTCGGTTTGGTTATTTTCGACACGGTTCGGATCAATTCAGTTCGGTTTGGTCAGTCTAGTTATTTTTGGACACCTCTATCTTATATATATTGAGATGCATTCCAGTACAAACTGTTGGTAGAAGTACAAACGTCCAAACTTCTACCAGCCGCTTATCTTGCGAGATTATACCAGCGCGCGACATGTGGCAACGACTTTCCACCACGTTCATTCTGTGTTTCTACCGTGGCTAATCTATTTCTACCATTTCACACTCAAATTCTACCATATATATACCGTGTTTCTACTGGGTTTGCACCAGACTGCACTCATGTGTGCACCGGCCTTGGGGGAAATATATAACGAGGTCCCTAACTGTTATGAGGTTCCCCGACTGTAACGAGGGGGAACCAGGTCAGCGAGGGTCTGGGCTGATTATGACAGACTATAACGAGGGTCCCCAACTGTTATGAAGGTCCCTGACTGTAACGAGGGGGAACCATGTCAGCGAGGGTTCGACCTGATTATGATAGCATAATCTGCCCGGACCCTCGCTGACCCGGTTCCAACTACTGTTACGAGGTCCCCGATCGTAACGGACTAACGACTGTCATAATCAGGCCGAACTCTCGCTCACCCGATTCCAACTACTGTTACGAGGTCTCCGACCGTAATGAGGGTGTCAAGTTCCATACTATACGCTATAAGTGAGCCATGTTAGGGGAAAGGTGTAACGAGGGATTCGAGTTCCATATTATACTCTACAAGTGAACCCTGTTGGGGGAGAGGTGTAACGAGGGGGTCGGGTTTCATACTATGTTAAGTGAGCACCGTATTTTTACCAATTCACAATCAAGTTCTATCTATTTTGACGGTTTGTATTTTCACCCCATATTGTATTTGATTTATGCTCTATATGTAACCAATCTTAATCGTTGAATTGATAAAATAGAACTAACGTTAAAACATAGCTTGATGAAAGATGTATAATTTTAATAAACTTTAATTTAATGTTAATGGCTGTTTTAATCTCAACCAATTATTCTACCAATATAACCATTAAAATTGATTCTTCGCATGCACATTAATATGCGATTTTCACCTTGATAAACTCTATACAACCAAACAGCAAAAAAAATATCAATGCCAACAAGTTGTGAGGATGGAGATTACGCCAGCCACAAGTAACAAATTCCCATCATTAAACAAGTACATTGGAAATATCAAAGAATAAAATACATTCAAACAATTATTTCCCATTTTGAGAGGTATATCTACATCTTTCCCAACATGTAAAATATAAATTCTAATTTTGCCATAAAAATTAAAAGAAGTCAATGTAGCATTTTTGTTATAATTTGAGGAGGCTGGTCTGATCAGCTCCCTCCTGTTTCTTTCATCAAGAAATTCCAGGCTAGCAAAGCCGCCCCAACAGCAGGCTCCACCTGAAAGTTCAAAATATTGTAGACTATCAACTTAAGGCTATACAAGATATTTGAAACAGAAGAAAATAGTTAAGTAAGGAATGACTTAATCCTGACCCATGCCATCAAAATACTATAACCCGAAATTGAAATTCCAAACGCGTGTGCATTTATTTCACCATTCCTTTATTTTGATCTATTATCTATCATTACGACTTGGCAACGGGCAATTGCATTGAGATCCTTGTAAATGAGTAAAGCCTAACCTTTGGTCTAATTGGGTGAGCTTCGGGGTAGTATTTGCGGATACAGTTGATAACTTCTTTTCCTATGTCCCAACTCTTATTAGCTTCAAGGACACCGCCAACCATCACAACCGGGAAAGATTTCTTTCCATCTGCAATACAAACCAACATGCACTCTACAGTTAAAACTCCACGGAAGATTGACAGAAGATAGCAGTGACTTAGTGAGCAAATGTTGGTACACGGAGATGCATATATGTCTATATCATAATTCATATACTTAGATTAAACAATTTTCTTTTGATAAGTAAATGATTTTAATCTTATAAACTATACTAAGTTGATAAAGTGAGCACCTTCACCACACAAGCGCAGTCTTTCGACAACAGCTTTTACATTGAGAGCCAATTCTTGGACAGCATCAGCTAAGATCTTATTTGCAATTTGGTCCCCAGCTTCTGCACAAGCTACTATTTCTGGAACTAGTGCTGCAATACGTGCCCAAGATGGATCCGCATATGTCCACCTATATCTCATTCAGAGTACAGAAATTACTCGCAGTCAGATTGCTGAAAATCAGTTGTTTGAAACTGATGCTGGCTGCAATAAATTACTGTGATGTAGTAATGCTAAAAACAAAGGGACCAAACAATAATTCCGCACACAGATCATTTCCATTATTCGGTTACAAGAGGAAAGAAAAAGAAGTGCAGACCCAGATGGAGCCGCTTGTTAAGACTCAATGTTTCTGTATTTTTATGAGTACTGACATGAAAATCATACTCGCGTCATCATACTTTCCCACCAAACAGGATTTAACTAGGGGTCATAAAAGTGAGAAAACATCAGAGACTACTGAAGTTTATGGTAATAAGTCATGTGGGAGGTTCGTCTCTACAATTTAGACATTGCCCAAGGGAAAGTTTTTTCTGTACCAGGAAATAGTTGGGCTCAAAATTTATAGTGATATCACATGATTTTCACAGTTCCAATCACATTCACAATTTGAAGGTGTCACAAACATTCAATGTCAAAACAAAGGGTAAGAGTTTCAAACTACGGAGCAATAAATTGATAAAAATCAAACAAACTTCTGGTGGGGTAAAACATCTTCCATTTGTCCAGTTCTAGGATGTGAATCAATGTAACAAACTAATATCTAGTCTGGACCACAAGATTAAATATTCTGAAAGCAGCTTGGGCTGTATAAATGAAAGCTGTGTAAATTTAAAAGAACAGTACCCGATTATTTCATCAGGAGATGAAAAACTAAGAGCCTTTAATATACTAGTTGTAAGCATTGTCTGTGGACCACGTCCATCGTGAGCCTTCATAACAGCTGTTAATGCTTGTGCAGCAATCCCATAGCCACTGCAAGTTAATGTGTATTGTTATATATATCAAAATAGACAAAGCATGCAAAACAATTTCCTTATACCACAAAACTAAATAACGCTTGTAAGAGAAACAGTTTCCTGTTATGCAATAGCGATGGGCATAATGAAATAAAAAAGGTCATCCAAAAATCCTAGAACAGAATGATTCATTTAAAAAATCTAGGTTGTTAAATTTAACTGGATAAGCAAAATTGTATTGAACAGTTCCACAGCAACCAATACTTTCCATTAATATTGTTGAAGTATAAAGGAAGGGCTATATTCTGTACCATGTGGTTCATAAGCATACACATCTCAGGTGCATGCTTGAATAATTCCATGTTTGCCAATTAGCATAATTGCAAGCATGCATATTAAGAACCATTTGAAATCAAATTTCAAAATAGATTGACACCATCATTGGTTTAGCAGATTCTTCATTTCAAATAGCACCACCCCATAATTAGTGAACATTGAGAAGTAACAAAATTAAGCATTTAATAATGGCTTTTGTGATTATTCTGAACTGTTAGAATCAAGACATCATAATCAGCCACACAGAAATAGTCCATATTCCTATCTGTAATATTTTCTGGTTGCTGAAAGTTAATGACTAGAAGGAAGATTTATCATATTAGAAAGAAGCATACCCACCTAATGAAAATCTCTAAAAGAAAACATAGCAAGAGTTGATGGCATACCTCCCCCAGTCACCTAACACAGGGCCTGCACCACCAGCACGTGCTTCCTTACCTTCTTCAGAAACCCCATACGATATGCAGCCTGTACCAGCAATTAAAACACATCCCTCAAGCTTTCCCATGGTCCCACTTGCAAGAGCTGCTATGGCATCATTTTGAACATACAGCTTCGCAGTGCTTGGGAATATGCTCCTGGGAAAATGATACATCGAACTGAGACAAAAGATCTAATAAAGTAATCATGTAATAATATGTATATGCAGGAGAGAACTTTAATAAAATTTATCAAGTGATCGAACAATCATGTGAAGTGTTTTGCTAGTACTAGCACAAACAGTACTTAGACTGAAACAACAAAAGAAGTAATAGCAATTCTACATCGTCAATACCTTGATATATAACTATGTAAGTGACAAAACAACACATGTATGTACCCAATTTTCACAACCTAAATTTGATATTGCCATTAAGGCAAAATCTATCAACCTAAAAGGTCAAAATGCCCCATCACAACCTAAACTTAGCATTGCAATAGCCCTTTTTCGGGCCAAAACAGTTGCAATATCAATGAAGGCGTATTTGGTTGGGGGAAATCTAACTTCGGAATACTCTGCAAAAATTATAAGTGCAATAACCAAGTTGTTAGGGGGGAGGTGTATGAAAAAAATTCTTGATATACATGAAGTTTAGATATCAAGTTGAAAGTCACCAAATAATTTCCAGGCACCAAACCTTAGCCAATTTAGTACCATTTCCTGATCTGTAGGATGATTAACACCAGATACACCTAAACAAACAGCACGAACAGCGGATCGATTTGAACCTGCTTTTGATAGGGAATCGGCCATAACCTCCTCTAATGCATCCTTGGCAGCAATTTCTATCCAATACATTGAAAAAAAACTGGAGAAATTAATATATGAAATGATTTTCCCTCCTACAGATTTCTTGAAATTGAATGCTTGTGTACTCCACATGATTGATATTATTTTACTGCACTCAACTTTCTTTCACAAGGACAATGATAAAGGTTGTGCAACACAAGGGATGAGAAGTTTCTACACCGACTGAAAACCCATGATCTTAATTACAGTGCCAGTTTAAGCACTTTCAATCTCTATTATATTTATCAACAATGACCGCAGGTGTGGGGATTGGAACCAGTGACCTCATATTTATTACATGAAATCTCTGCCCCTTCACCTACAAACCTCCGTTGCTTTCAATTTCTATGAAGTGGACCTTTTTGAGTTAAGAGTGGAATGCAGATTTGAGAAGATGTGTGCTAACCCTTTGCCGATAGTTTATTCCATAATTAATTAGCCCTTTCCAGGAAGAATGGGCGGTTAGGTCGTACGAGACATAACAATGAAGTCAACGAGGCATCATTTGATGCCCATGTTATGATTGCTAGTGGATCGAGCTTTATGCAATTATCAATAGTCAACCATTGCAAGCTAAGAAGATAACACCAGCTAAACCATCCTACACACAATAGCTGTTGCTGAGCACTAGTGTTTCCCAAAAAAACAAGAAAACTATGATCAATGATTAGTGAGAAGTTAAGTTTTGGCAAAGGGCTAGATGTTTCCTACAAGAATAAAAAAAACACCCATATCATATTTTACAATATCTTGAGTACTCTTCAACGGGCTGTGATGTTAATGACTAAGAATCAGAAATACAGCCAAGTAAAGTAAGGCATAAAACACTCCCACTACTGTAAGGTAAGTATGCAATATGCAAGGAGCCTTAATCCTCTTACGTTAACTACACGATACAATATCACTCCTCTGCATTTTCTACTGTCTATCTAGTTTGCCTACAGAAATTAGGATCACCAGGTGCAATAACAATGACCCACAACCAATACCAGAAAGCAACAAGCTAAACCCAGCTGTGTGATCATCAAATAAAAAAGGACAAGATCAATGATAAGAGCTTCATATCATCATTTCACATGCCTAAATCAGAGAGTGCTGAAATTGAAATATACCTATTAGATCTCTGGTGCATTAAAATGTTTCCCAAAACCAGTATTCACGAAGACTATGTTACAAATTTCAAACCCATCCCTGACTATGTTACAAATTTGAATATCGACAAAATCATTGAATTAGGCTTAATTAAAACCTCAGACAAACCAATCAAGGAACCCACCAGAAGTGAATACACAAAAAAGCAAACTTGAAAAACAAGACAAAATAAAATTGAGAAATACCTCCAACGCTGTTGTAATTGGAGCAGCCGGAGAGGGAGCGGGAGAGGATGGGGAGAGAATCCTCTGGGAGACGGCGGCCGGAAAGCGACATGCACACACAGACAGTGGTGGTCGTCCCGCCGTCCAGACCCAGAACGACGTCGGATCCAGCACGTCCGGTTTCATTCTCGAAAGCCCAAATCTCTCCATTTCTGTGCCTCTGCATTGCTGCTGAAACAGGTCTCTCTCTCCCTCTGGGCGAAATGGTCAACAGAAAGAGAGGGGGATGGAGGGAGAGAGAAGAGAAGGGTTAAGAAAGGGTACGGCCGTGCAACAAATAAGGAATATCAATATCCTAATGTTTTGTCCACTCAATCCACTTTCACAAACCCAACCGACCGTTTCGGTTTTTCAAAAAAAGAATCAAAACCGAACCGATTAGCACGGTCGATTTGGTCAGAAACGATCGATCGGTTTTTAGTTTGCACTGACCATGCCGAATTCTTGTTGGGCCATTATCAGCCCAAATATATTTTGGAATCCCCAAAGCATAAGAAGGGGCGATAAGAATAAAAGAAGAAAAGATGGTCGAATCGAAGAGATACGTCGACGTCAAAATAAAGGAGAGGAGACACCGAATCGAAGAGATCATGGTCGGCGAAAGCGAGAGCAGTCTCAGGAAGGCCTTCGAGAAAGCCCAGGAAGAAGACAATATGTTTGAAATCAGGCAGTTAGAGGATGAAATCGACCTCCATCATCTTCATCGACGAGATCGACTCCATTGCTCCCAAGCGCGACAAGAGTGGCGACGAGACTGAGAAGAGGATCGTCTCCCAACTGCTCACTCTCATGGACGGCCTCAAATCCTGAATTCACGTCATCGTCATGGCAGCCACCAACCTAACGACATCGACCCGACGCTGAGGAGGTTCGAAAGGGAGATTGGCATCGACGTTCGATAGGGAGATTGACGAAATTGGGCGGTTAGAAGTTCTCCGAATTCATACCAAAGACGATTGTATTCTTCTCATTTCTTCTGTGTGGCTGAAAGAAAATCAGGGTGAGGGTAGGGTTTTGTTTGATTGCACTAAAACGATGCGTTTCCTTTGTTGTCCCCTCCATAAATCACACCTATCGGTGATTCTACCTTTACAGCAATTTCAGGCTTTTTCTCGTCTTCTTGTACTCTCAGCAAAAATCTCTTGCCCTTCACAGCAATTTCATGCTTCATCTAGTACTGTACACCCCTCATTCCTCTTCTGAAGCGTCTAAAACATGGATTCTATCCCTTCTATAACAATAGGGTCTTCCCAGTATGGGTCATATGCAAATCCATCATAATTGACAAACTCCTTATCAGCCAGCACTACTTCTACATTAGCAAACAAACTTTTCAACTCTACACACCTCCTTTGAATATCCCTTCACACTGAACCTATCATTTTCATAACATCCTGCATTGCACATTAACACACAATACATTTTCAGAATAAGCTACCTATTAAAATAATTATAGTTAACAACCATGCAACCCCAACATACCGTCACAGGCGAATCATTGTCTGCACCACCAGCTCCGTTTCTCTTACAACCAGCTGATATTGAATCTCTCCTAGTACTCGAACCAAATCTAGTTACTCTTTCCTCATTCAAGAATCATTTTCCAAATGCCCGAACCCGCTCCTCCTCCTTAATCCTTTCTTTCATAATGTCATCAGTCCATCCTATCAATGATAGATACACACGCTTCACCTTAACCCGCTCAAATTCTACATGATCCAAGTAGAAAAGTTGTACAAATAACATATTTCTTACATATTCCTATTTCATGCAATAACCATTCGAATAAACTTTCAATGTAATTATACTAAAAATATATACACAATCTTACTAAACGACATATGAGAGGCCCATAATATCACATGTTCCCACTGTTCCTCTGAGCAGGTCATTGGTTTTTCGAACTAACCTGACTATTAATTACAACTCCATACCAGTTATACTCCCGAACACAATTCACATCCATAATTGCTCAAAAATAAGGTTGATTCACAAATCTACTCGAACCGTAGTCTATCATAATAGTTGAGAAAATTACTAAAAAAATTTGCATGAACAACTTACCTCCATTTACATATTTTGCTATCTTTTCATAAATCTCCGACGGCAATATATTTCCATTCAAGGTGCCAAACTGTGACCACCATTCCAGCAGCGATAGAAATGCCTCACCAATTTTCTTCAACACGATCTCCTTCTTCCCCGAGGTACCCCAGACTACATTCCACATCTTCCTCTGTTATTCCAACTATTTTCCCAACATCCAGGACAAGAGAAACACAACTTGCCTCAAACCTTTCCATAAGCCAATAGCCTAACGTACTGGGCACGTGACTTACCCCAAGATGCAATATAGACCCGAAGCCAATCTCCTCCACATCCCTTCTTTGTTCTAGAGATAACTTCTTGATTGTGTTACACAACCCCATTGGCGAGGACCAAGTATCAATCCTCTCAAGACGGCCACCATACCCTCATTCCGTCGACTACTCCCGACATAAGCCTTACCATTGACTGTTGAATAATTACTTCCACAATTATGAAATCTTTCCATCCACGATTATGAAAGAATTTTCGTTGCTGACCAATAAAAATTTATGTTTTAATACTTCGTGAACGATTTCATAGTTCCATAGGTTAATTTTCCACGTTTCATGGTTCAATGAACCAGCTTCCATAGTTTCATTGGCTAATTCATCACGTTTCATGATGTCATTGATTAAATTCCATAGTTTCATGATCTAATTAATTAAATCTCATACTTTTTTTAAGCTCATTTCATGATTTCATTAATCGAACTTCATGGTTTCATGCTTTTAGTATTCAGTTTCATTGTACCATTTTAACAACACACATTAATTTAGTACTGACATTCCATTCAGTTTCATTGTACCATATGTACATAATGGAGTGAAATGGACGTATTTATGAATGAATGGAGTCATGGAAATGAAATCAACGAGAATGGAACAATGGAATTTGGGGTATAGAACAATGGAATTTAGGGAATGGAACAATGGAATTTGGGCAATGATATGAACTAGTTGTTGTCCAAATTCTTATGCGAACCGTCTATCGGAAAGGTTCGGATAGAGACGAAGTTTTTGTGCGGGAAACCTTCGAGTGTAGGATGGATCGAATGAAGCCACGATGGGTTGCGAAAATCCAGTCGATAATTCGGACGAACGCCACAAG
>JAYMTP010003822.1:0-16174 GCA_036897365.1 Geranium brycei | reverse complement strand
TGGGCGTGATGAGGCCGGAGCTGGTGATGAAGTCGATCGTGCCGGTGGTTATGGCCGGGGTGCTGGGTATCTACGGATTGATCATCGCTGTGATCATCAGTACCGGGATCAACCCAAAGGCCAAATCTTACTACCTCTTTGATGGGTATGCTCATCTGTCGTCGGGCCTGGCCTGTGGCCTCGCGGGGCTCTCCGCCGGTATGGCGATCGGGATCGTGGGCGATGCTGGTGTTAGGTAATGAATGATGATGATCGTGATTGTTTGTAGAGTTTTTGTCGTCACGACATTAGTTTTTGCATCAATGTTTGGATTTTGGATTATGCTTGGCCTGTTTATGCCCATTGATTGAGTGTAACTTTGTGAAACAGTTCGATTTTGTTTAGTTTATAATTTTTAGATTGAATGTTTTGGGATCAATGTTCTAAAGAGGGCTAGTAGATGGTCGGGCGGATAGGGCCTCTTGGACTAATCAGGAATTAATTGGGAATTAATCGGATTAATGGATTAATAAGGGTTTTTAGAACATTATTTGGGATCATGTGTATATGGTTACGTTTTCAGCTTAGTCTCTTTGGTTAGTTTCCCAATTTTGATTGGAAAACATGCTTAAGGGTCTCTAGAGTTGTGGCTAGAGAACATGTTTGGTCTGGTTCCTTAGATTTAATGTCTGTATGCTTTGATTCTGTGTAGGCTTTGAAACTTTAACAAAGTGTGCTTTTTGTGGCATTTTAATATCTTTATGTTTTTAGGTGATGCTGGTGTTAGGTAATGATAATCATCTCTCTGAAGCTGTTTATTGTTGACAATTTGTGATGACATGTTTGGATTTTGGATTTTGACTGAGACTGACCGGTTTATGCCTGGTGATGTCTGTGTTTGATTGAGTTTAACTTTGTGGAACAGTTCAACTGTGTTTGGTTTCTAATTTTGAGATTGGTTCAGATTGTTGTTTCTTCATGAGGAATGTTTTGGGATTGTGATTATACGGGTATGTTTTTAGCTTAGCACTTTTGTTAATTTTCCTGGAAAACATGCTTAAAGGTCTCTAGAATTGCGACTGGAGAACATGTTAGGTCTGGTTCTTTTCATTTAATGTCGGTATGCTTCGATTCTAATTAGGCTTTGAAACCTAGCCTATGCTTATGATTGATTACACAGTATGCATTTTGTCGCATTTTAATTTGTTTGTGCATGGATATGCTGTGGGCTGGGTGTAGTGTAGATGATTGCTAGATATTTGAGAGCTTCTACTTTGGTGTCAGTTTAAAAATGTGAATTTGGGGTTTTCTAAAATTTGAATATGGTAATATCGAGATCTTTGATCTATCCAGTTATACATATGCACAACCGAGGGGTATTAGTGTTGTTTCTGACTCAATGAACCTGAAAGTTTTTATCTAGTAACTCAAGTTTTGTTTCTATCCCTTTCATTTGAAATTTTTATTGGTGTTACTTGGGTTTGAGGCCTCAGTTGTCGGAGTTACATTTAGGGGGAAATACACATAAATACACCTAACTGTACACCTTTTTCACTCAGCTATATACACCTAACTAAGATTTGGGTGATTCATATACACTCAATTTTCATAAGTTCCCACCTGTTAAGTTTTTAGATGGAAATGTTAAGTTTTAAAGTGAAAAGTGTAAAATGCCCTTTGACTAAAAATCTAATTTTAGATTTTAAAATTAGTATTTTGATTTTTAGGTCTTAAAATTAGATTTTTACCCAAGGGCATTTTTGTCTTTTCATTTTCAGAATTAACATTCTCCGTCCAAAAACTTAACGTGTGGGAATTGATGAAACTTGAGTGTATTTGAATGACCCAAACCTTAGTTAGGTGTAGCTAAGTGGAAAAAGTGCATAGTAGGGTGTATTTATCTGTACTTTTCCGTGTATTTATCTGTACTTTTCCCTTACATTTATGTTGAGTTTCAATTGGTGAATTGCTACATCTGTCAGTAACCATCATCTCATGTAGCTGACTCATGTACAGCGGATTGAAAAGGAAAAGAAAACTCAACCGCTTATTTGCTAGGAACACTTCAATAGCGCTGCATTTCATATGCTTCCTGATAGAGAAGCGGGTAACTAAAAATCTATTTGTGTTTGTTGCAGAGCCAATGCCCAACAGCCAAAGCTTTTTGTCGGGATGATCCTGATCCTCATTTTCGCCGAAGCTCTGGCCTTGTACGGGCTTATCGTTGGCATCATCCTCTCCTCCCGAGCTGGCCAGTCGAGGGCCGAATGAGGATGATGGCATTTTGATGATCCATGGTGCTGTGTTTTATTGTTATGCATTAAGAAACATATCTATATTATTTTCTCTGGTAAGAGAAGTGAGTTCAGCTCTGCCCAAAGATTGTTGAAATTTGTTTTTATGAGGTGTTTGGATTGTTTTGATGTGATGGTAGAGTGAGTATTTTGCTAGGAATTAGCTATCCCCATAAAATAAAGACCATGTTCCTTTCCATTTGAATTGTTCTGTATTTTGTGGATTCAATTTCAATGTGTAGTGAACCTATTGCTGTTTCCATTGCCTTTGATTCTTGATTTGCTTTCACACATTGGAGGTTGAATTCGATTTGTTAAATATTAATCGAGTTTGAGTTTAAGATTGGCAAGCCAATTCATTCGTTTATATTTAATTAATTGTATATTTATATTTAATAATTATTTGTAGTGAAAATGAAATTACCTGGGATTGGCATGGGTGAGCATTTTGTAAGTGGAATTGAACTTGATCGAACACCATGAACACATCATTTTTGGTCCAGTTCTGGATTTATTAATGGCAATTCAGAGGATTGCGTTTCGGGTTCAAGGTTTTTGACACAAAAAATCATGGATAATCAGATAATCTAGAACCGGTTAGATTCATTATACATGGTGGCATCTTGACTGTCATGAAAGTTTATTATACTCAACACTAATTATTAACATGCAATGTAGTTATTATGATTTAACCTAATAAAGAGGGGGTCGATTTTTAATTTAAATTGATTTAATTTTGTTTCACGGCCTCGACATTGGAATTTTGATACGTCATTTAAGACATATTTAGGCTCAAATATTTTATGTAAGTTCAATTTTGTATGTATTCAATTACTTATAATTATGATTATGCATAGAAAACTGTAAAAGTAAAGCATAACAACAACATTTTATTTAAAATAGAAGATTCACAAACGTCTGTCAGAGTAACACGTAATTTCCATTCGGTTTTTTTGATTACCCGCTTATTCTAAGATATTCGAACTAAAACTGATCAGTTCATTTTAAAATCGAACTATAACCAAACCATTATCTATAATTTATGTTTTTTTTATTTAAATTCAGTTCGATCCAATTCTCAGATTGATATTAAACCGGATTTTAATTTCCTCCCGTTTTGGCAAGGATCGAAAAAAGTCCTAACCAACCAAAACAAAAAGCGGACCAATCCAACGGCTCCAATAAAAGAACGCACTCAAATCCAAACCAATATCGACCCTTCATTTCCACCTACAAAAAGATCACATTTTTAACGAAAATCGACTCCTTCACTTCACTGTAACTGAGAGTGTGTGTGAGCTCGAGCTCAAAGCTCTTCAATGGAGGCTCTGCGACACTCCGGCATCGGCCTCTACTCCGGCCCGCCGCTCCTCCCCTCTCCGCCCCCGCGAAAGCCCCAAAAGCTCCGCATTGCCCGCGGCGGCGCCGCCACTTGCTCCGCCAGCAAATGGGCCGACCGCCTCCTCTCCGACTTCCAGTTCCTCCCCTCCTCCATCGACCTCAATCAGTCTCTCTCCACTGCCACCGCCACTCTCTCGCCGCCGCCGCCGCTCCCTCCGCCGCCGGAGCGCCGCGTCTCCGTCCCGATCGACTTCTACCGGGTTCGGTCCCGCTCAGATCCTCTCGATTTCGTGGGTTTTGGGTTTCTGGGTTTCTGGGTTTTGTTCGCTGATGGGTTGATTTTGTTTTCAGGTCATCGGGGCCGAGACCCATTTTCTTGCTGATGGGATCAAGAGGGCCTATGAGGCTAGGGTTTCGAAGCCGCCGCAGTACGGGTTCAGCCAGGACGCGTTGATTAGCCGGAGGCAGATTCTTCAGGGGGCTTGTGAAACCCTGACTGATGCTGGGTCGCGGAGGGAGTACAATTTGGGTCTTGCTGAAGATGAGGAAGAGACCGTCCTCACAGAAGTCCCATGGGATAAGGTCTGTTGATGTACTTTTCATTTGGTTTTTATTGAGCTTAAATTTGAAGATTTTTTGAAGTGGGAGGGAATTGGAGATTTTTTGTTTTACTGAAATGTGTACATGATATTATGTTGTGGTTCCTGTTTGGTTTTATTGAGCTTAAATTTGAAAATTTCATCATTATAATGTAGAAATGTGTAGTGTTTATATGCTGAAATGGGCAGTTTTGTTCTGTTTGGTAGCTGAGAAAATGTGAAGTGGGAGACAATTGGAGATTTGATTTTACTGAAATGTGTACTTGATATTCTGTTGTGCTTTTCTGTTTAGTTTTATTGAGCTTAAATTTGAATTTTTTATCAATATAATGTAGAAATGTGTAGTGTTTGTATACTGAAATGGACAGTTTTGTTCTGTTTGGTTGCTGAGGAAATGTGAAGTGGGATAGAATTGGAGATTAAGTTTTACTGAAATGTGTACATGATGTTATGTTGTGCTTTCTGTTTTGTTCGTGAACTACTGAGAATGTGCTTTCTGTTTGTTTTATTGAGCTTAAATTTGAATTTTTTTGTTAATATAATGTAGAAATGTGTAGTGTTTATATACTGAAATGGACGGTTTTGTTCTGTTTGGTTGGTGAGAAAATGTAAAGTGGGAGAGAATTGGAGATTTGGTTTTATTGAGCTTAAATTTGAATTTTTTATCAATATAATGTAGAAATGTGTAGTGCTTATATACTGAAATGGACGGTTTTGTTCTGTTTGGTTGCTGAGAAAATGTAAAGTGGGAGAGAATTGGAGATTTAGTTTTACTGGGTATGTTGGAGTCCTTTCTTGTGTCTTGTGTGTATAATCTTCATGCTACTCTCTGGTTCATCCTAAAATTGATTTAAAGAAATGTGTAATAGTATTATGTAGAGCTTTTTGTTTTGTTTGTGAAATTGATATTGATGACGGTGTAGGTTCCCGGCGCTTTGTGTGTGTTGCAAGAAGCGGGGGAAACTGAGCTCGTTCTGTATATTGGAGAGGGGTTACTGAGAGAGAGGCTCCCTAAGTCATTCAAACAAGATGTTGTTCTGGCAATGGCACTCGCATATGTTGACATGTCGAGGGATGCGATGGCACTGTCTCCGCCTGATTTCATTAGAGGTTGTGAGGTCCTCGAGAGGGCTCTGAAACTTTTGCAGGTACTCTTTTACTTGTTTAGTCATGTTAGTATGTTATATAACTATATATGTATACAACAGCAGTCTTCATATTCATTGATTATCTTTTCACGAGTATTACTTTAGTTTACTGTAGTATCGACAAAACCAACTTGGCAGACCTATTTCAGTGTGGCACACTTCTCTTTGAAGCTCTTCAGACCGGAATTAGTTGTTTAAGAGTCCTTCGCCTTAAGTTCTCAAGTTTTAACAAGGGCAAGCTTAAGTGCATGATACAAATATGTGATAAGATGTAAAATGTAAATGATTAGTTTTTACTGAAGTATCTCTATGGCACAAGCATTCAAAGATTTGCTGCTCAAACCGTAGTATACACATCAAACTATTTTGAGATTGGTTGGATTTGGAATGTCGAGTGATGATGTAATATGACGATGAAACCTTATCATGGAACATGTAGGAGGAAGGGGCTAGTAGCCTTGCCCCAGATTTACAGGCAGAGATTGACGAGACATTGGAAGAGATCACCCCACGCTGTGTTCTGGAACTTCTAGCTCTACCCCTCGGCGATGAGCATCGGAGACGAAGGGAAGAGGGTCTTCATGGTGTACGCAACATATTATGGGCCGTTGGAGGGGGAGGAGCAGCTGCTATTGCTGGGGGATTCACACGCGAAGATTTCATGAATCGGGCATTCTTGCACATGACAGCATCGGAGCAGGTAATAAGCCAAGAATCTATATATATATGTTGGGAAAAGTACAGATAAATACACCCAACTATACACTATTTCTACTTAGCTACACCTAACTAAGATTTGGGTCATTCGGATACACCAAACTTTTTTTTGGACACCATTAGCATTTTTGGATGGAAAATGTTGCCCTAAAGTGAAAAGTCTAAATTGCCCTTTAACTAAAAATATATATTTTTGGATTTTAAATTAGATTTTTTGGTCTGCAAATTAGATTTTTATTCAATGTCATTTTTCGTCTTTTCACTTTCAAAATTAACATTTTCCATCCAAAATCTTATCAAGTGGGAATTTATGAAACTTGGGTCTTTCTAAATGACCCAAATCTTAGTTAGGTGTAGCTGTGTGGAATAGTTAGGTGTATTTATCTGTACTTTTCTCTATTCCTATATATGTGCCTTCTTTTTTTATCTATGAAGGCGTGTGTGTTATGAGTAGGGTTTCATTGGTCATTGTTTTTCTGTGAAAGGTTGATCTATTTGCATCCACGCCGAACAATATCCCAGCAGAAAGTTTCGAAGTTTACGGTGTTGCACTCGCACTCGTTGCCCAAGCTTTCACGAGTAAAAAACCCCATCTCATCCAAGATGCCGATAACCTATTCCAACAACTTCAGCAAACCAAGGTAACGTCTCTAGGGAGCCCCACCGCTGTCTATACTCTCGGAGAAAACCGAGAAATAGACTTTGCTTTGGAGCGCGGTCTGTGTTCCCTGCTCGTCGGGGAGCTCGATGAGTGTCGCTCCTGGTTGGGTTTAGACAATGACAACTCACCTCTCAGAGATCCGTCTATCGTGGAGTTCATACTGGAAAACTCTAAAGGCGGCGACGATAGTGATGATAATGATCTTCCCGGCCTCTGTAAATTGTTGGAGACCTGGTTGATGGAAGTGGTCTTCCCTAGATTTAGGGACACGAAAAGTATCGATTCCAAACTCCGAGATTACTATGATGATCCCACGGTCCTCAGATATTTAGAGAGATTGGAGGGAGCCGGTGGTTCGCCTCTAGCTGCTGCTGCAGCTATAGTGAAGATAGGAGCCGGAGCTACTGCAGTATTAGATAACGTGAAGGCTAGTGCGATTCACGCTCTGCGGAAGGTGTTCCCACTCGGTCAGAGTGAAAAGAACGTGAAACGTCAAGAAGATGATGATGGCATGGATTATGGCGTTTCGGCTGAGGAACCACTGGGGAACTCTGACCTAGACGAATCTCCCGACATGGCCAAGGTTTCTGGAAATAATGCTTCTAATGAATTAGGCCATGGAGAATTGATCGTCACCGACAAGATTAAAGATGCCAGTGTGAAGATAATGTGTGCTGGTGTGGTGATTGGATTGGTGACTTTGGCAGGCTTGAAGTTTTTACCGGCTAGAAATGGTTCATCCAATATACGCAAAGACATTGGTTCAGCAGCGGCTTCTGATGTCATCAGTGTGGGTAAGATTTAATGATATTTACGCTTTTCATTTAACTAGACATGAATTACTAATAGGGAAAATGGCAAAAACGTGTTGTATATTATCACACTTTAGCAAGAGGATTTGGTGTACTTTGATAATGGCAGAAAAGTGTTGTGAACTTTGATATTTTGTGCAAAATGTGTGTATTTGTACAAAAATGATGAAATTTCCCTTCAAATTCAGAATTATTTTTTTATAAATTATTTTTTAATATTTTATAAAGTTTTTCTGAAAGTATTTTTTTAACTAAAACTTCTATAATCAAATTTTGTAATTTATTTTTAGTTTTAAAAATTATATTTTATAAAAATCTTAATTCTTGATTTCAGGGGAAATTTTGTCATTTTTGTACAAATATACACATTTTACACAAAATCAAAGTTCACAACACCCTTTTACAAAATGGTGATAGTATACATCACCATTTTCCCTTAATAATATCATCCACCTTAGGTTATTTATAACCACTAAACAACTTTAGTATAGACATGGGAGCACAATGGGTTGTACCGAAATTTGAATTCTTTAGTCTTGCAGATGGTTAAATAGGACCTTACTTTGGGAGGGAGAGAGTGATAACTTTTTACCGATCTTGATGCATATGCTATTTATTACAGGACTCCAAGATGTAAAATCTGAGGAGCTACCTATAATGGATGCAAGGTTTGCAGAAGGCATAGTTCGCAAGTGGCAGAACATTAAATCTCTTGCCCTCGGACCCGATCATTTGCGAGATAAATTACCAGAGGTATAGTAATTTATTGTTTTTAATGGGAAGAAAAGGCATTACCTATGTGTTCACCAGAAGTATGATAATTTATTGTTTTTAACGGGAAAATCATAACCTATGTGTTCCCAAGGTAACTAGCTCATAGCGTCATAGGCCCTGGCATTTCTTTGGTCTCCATAACTTTGTCAAGTGATTCATTTTATTCACTGTGGAGTCTTTAAGCCACAGGCTCCATTTGCACTTAACTGTTGATTTTGGGGAAAATTGCAAAAAGAGTGCCTATAATATGACACGTTTGCCGAAGGCTGCTCTGTTGTTTGCATTTTTATTTGCAAAATGTGTATTTTTATGAAAATGATGAAATTACCCCTGAAATTATGAATTTTTTTCTATGAAAATAAATATTTTAAAAGTTTCTGTTTTATATTTTAACTAAAATTTGTATGATCAAATTTTGTAATTTAATTTTTTAGTTGAACTATTTTTAAGTTATAAAAGTCTTAATTTTAGGGGCAATTTTGTCATTTTTATAAAAATACACATTTTGCAAAAAATGCGAACAACACATCGCCTTTTTGCCATTAACAAAAACACAACACTCTCTTGCAAAAGTGTCATATAATAGGGCACCTTTTTTGCAATTGTCTCGTAATTAAACTTGGACATTCTTTTGGAGAATCCTTAGTGAGTAACGCACAACTTGGTTTCTCTTTTCGATTCTCATTCAATTCATCCTAAAACTAATTGGCAGGTCCTGGATGGTGAAATGTTGAAGATATGGACAGACCGCGCGACTGATATCGTGGAACACGGATGGTTCTGGGAATTCACTACACACAATGTAGTAATCGACAGCGTGACTGTCTCTCATGACGGGCAGCGCGCTACGGTGGAAGCGACTCTGGAGGAATCCGCCCAAATGATTGACGCTGGTCAACCGGAGAACAACAATTCATACAGCAAGACCTACACGACTAGATACGAGATGATGCGCTCCAATTCGGGATGGAAGATCACCGAGGGCGTCGTGCTAGTAAGATCCTAATCACTCGCAAACAGGTAACACTGTAAATAGTATCTTTGTAGCCATCGTTCGTTCCTTAGGATCAACTGAGCATTTTCTTTCAGACGCTAGTGGAAATTAATATGTTGTAAACTTTTTTATTTATTAGTAATAACCGCATGTGTGGGAATTGGCTCGGGTGGCGTCGTATCCTTACTACGAAGTTTTTGACACTACCACAATCGTCTACGGTCGTAAAACTTTATGATCGGGTTAGAGGATGTTTGTGAAATTTATTTGTTCATTGTCTTTGCTTGGTTAGTGTGATGATGCTATATAAGCATAAAAGTTAAGGATAATTGTAGCTAGGTACACCTGCCGAAAAAAGGTTAGGTGCACATGAATGCAAAAGTGGTTTCGGCAAATGTATTTAGGTGCAAACGGATTTTAAAAGGTGTACCTAACTGCAATTATCTCTCACGGTTATAGTCAATTACTTCTTTTTTTTAATATTTCATTATTAACTACGGCTATCCAACCCCATCCTCCCAACGGGGTATAGAATCAATACCTCTTCACAAATAATGTAAGGCCCAACCGTTGGGGTATCCTCCCAGGGACAGTCAATTGCTTTTTGTACTCTTCTTTTGCATGTTAGCACACAACTTCACTTTTTTTTAGTTTCTTGTTCATTAGTCATAATCTCATGACAAATATGTGAAGGATTGAGATTTGTGTGCCTAAGTTACATGTTTTTCTTAGAAAAGTTGCTTTGTAAAGTACTAATTGAGGGCAAGATATCTTTCATAATTGATGCAAAGGGACATTAATCTAAGTTGGATTTGGATAATTAAGGGATTATTTCTTTGGCTCATTTATATTTGATAATTTCTTAGGATAATTACACATCACTAGCACCTATTTTCACATCAGTATTCTGAACATTAAAACTTAATTTACAGCTTAATTTACAGATACCTGAACTATAAATTAACTATGGTTAAATCTAATAGAATTGTAAGATAAAATGTCTAATATGTTATTATCTACAACCCCTAATCCTTTTCCCCTCTCTCATCCTCTCTTCTCAAATCTGCCAAGCTGGTGCTTTAGTGGTCAAGCTTAAGATTGTGGAGACATAAAGTGGTGAACATATTTGTTTAAGCGCGATTGCATAAGTTTGGCGATATTTGTGGGTGTACTTTATTAAAGCTATATTCGGCCAGATAAGACTAAGAGGTTAACTTAGTATTTTGTATCTCAAATTAGTACGTAAATTATCATTTAAAATTGGCTATGATTAATCAGAGATTTGTGTTTGTTGTTTATATTGCATTGTTAACTGTTATTCATCAATTTTTTAAGTTGATGATGTCTTGAAATATGATTTTTTTTTCTATCACAAGTCGTGAGGGTTTACCTATAATGTGATGAATAAAGAAAACACTAAACTTATAATTCTCAAGAGTACTTGATGTATTAATAAATGACTCAAGATTTACCCTCACGCAGAAGCGGGCCTAATATTGCCACGTGACTCCTCAAAACATCGGTTAAAATGAGTTTTTCTTGAGAAAAAGTATCCATATTGTTATTATTTGTAGTTCATCACAAGGTGTGAAATTGGTGATTGAGACTTATGTCAATGATAATGATCACCTGAATCTCTTCTAAAAATATTATGCATCCTTGACATGATTGTATATAATTTATATCACTTTCTATTTTAGGTTTCTTGCTTTGTTATTCTAAAAACTCTAAAATAATTTATCTAACTTCTTATCTCTAAACCAATGTTAATAGAATCAAGTGACACAACTCAAATGGCCATAAGGATTAGTGCTAAATACAGTTATTTCTTTCAACGACTGCGCGTACATACGCGTTATCAAAGTTTAAGAATACCTTATCTGCAGGCCACAACAAGGGTCATGGTCTGCTGACAAGACATCATTTTTGTCCATGATAATCAAAATTTATAGCCATTTCGTGAATACCTAATTTACCCTCCATTACTTTCGCTTTGGTCCATATCTATGTAATGATTACTATCAAGTATCAACTAGTCAATTGCCATTTTCGAATTCAAGCTTTCAACTCGAAGAAAGAGTGAAGCTAGGCATACGTTAGCGCGGTTTGGAGAAATTCACATAAGCTCCAAAACCTTTACACAATACCGTGAAGAAGACGAGTAAAAATCATAGAGAAATGAACACACGATTCCTATACCACTCGTACGCTTTTGCGCACCTATTATATGTACACCAAAGTCTCCACATACGTTTTACAAGGGACTTTCTCTTGTTGTTTTCGGGTCAATAGTCAGTGTTCAAGTCACGATGATATTTACGTTAACAAAATTTAAAATATTTACGTTGTTACAAGTATATTAATGAAATGTTATTTTTATGTCAGTATTCGTTGATAAAAGTATCATATAAATTAATGACTATCATCTTTAAAATAAATAAATTGCAAAATTACTATAAGATTGGAATTTTGATATGTTTAAAATACCTAACCATAGAAAGTGAAAATTCTACACTGTTGCATGTGCATTAATGAAACACGGTGAACACGTTAATGTTCGTCGATAACAATATTAACAGGATCATCTAATTAATGATTATTGTTTTGAAAATGAATAACTAAGAAATCACGATAATGTCCATAATTTTATTTATTTTTAAATGTAAAATCATGGATAGTGAAAATTATAATATAACTCCTATGGTCAAGAATATAGATTTCTAAGGTCTAGTTACATGAATATAGATTGAAAAGGAGAAAATTAATAAAAGTGGGTGGAAGTAAAATAATGTATACATTTCATTTGAATAACTTCATGGTCATACAAAATTACTAATAATATTATTTTTTTATCGATAAATTGTGGTGCTCGACTATGCATATTAATAATGGGCTCGAGACTCATTTTATACAATAGTTTAAAAAACGTTAGGCGTTAGTCAGACAAGGAGGGAATTATGGAGACTAACCGAAAAATAAATCGATATCAAGGATTAACAGATGACTGATCGAAATTTAATCAGACAAATCGGAAATTTTTATCACTGTCCTTGTATAGAAGGACGCCTAATATTGTCCCTCAATTCCCACCTACATAGAGACCCAAAAGAAGTTGCATGACTCGAAGTTCAACACCCAAATTATTATGTCTAAAATAGTTTATCTTAGTGCGGTCCCGATTAGAGAGTGATGCTGAAATGTGAGGTCTCTCATCAGATGCAGACCCATTCTAGTACCGAAAAGTGAGAAATTGGTAATCGAGACTCATGTCAACAATAATCGTGACAGTTTCTCCTGGATTTCCTGAATCTCTTCTAAAAATATCATTCATCCTCCACGGGTTGAACCCATGATGTCCGATGCGGTCCGATTCCGGTTATAAATTGCTCACCCCTAGTAATTTGAGAGGAACTTGGGGGCTTGTTTGAGAATAAGTTATAAAATTTGGGGCTCCATATAAATATAGTTGTTTTACAAATATGCCCCAACCGTTGAAAAGATCGATCAAAGCCAATTCTCTCTCTCTCCGGCGAGATCTCTGTAAATTCCGGCGACATTGGAGCCGTTCTCGCCACCGTCAGACCCGCCGGCGACGGTTTCCGACAGGTATTTGCATTTTCCTTTTCAATCTACTCCGTGAACGCTTAAGCAACATAGATTGGGGATTTTGTGAGAATATGGTCAAGAAGCTGTTGATTTCTCGAACAGTCGTAAATTTCACCGGAATGAGATATTGGGTCTTGCTGTTTGTTTAGTGGATCTCTGTGCCAAAACGATTACTGGGTTTTTGATGAATTCGAGATTTTGGTGTTTTTTTGTGTGGTTTAAGTCATGATATTGTGAAAAGTTTCAAATTTGTGCAATTTGTTCATTCGTAGAGGAGTTACTGGTTCAGTGGTGGTTGGTGCTGGTGGAGTGGCTTGTAATTCAAGCAAATAAAGTTTTTTGAGGACGTTGTTTATATAATTTTTTGGGTTTTGGGTTTTGTGTTTGTTTGTTTGATTGGGTTGAATGTTGATCATCATTTCTTCTTTTCGAGCAAGGTTTATGGATTATATGGAAATTCAAGCAAGACAAGTTTTTGAACATGCTGTGTATAGATTTCCTTTTGGGTTTTGTGTTTGTTTGATTGGGTTGAATGTTGATCATCATGTATGCATTTTGAGCAAGGTTTATGGTTTATATGGAAATGACTCCATTTTGTATTGCTATTTAATATTATCAATGTCGGTTACAAAATATGGTAATGAGTTATCAGGTTGTAGTGCAGCTTGGATCTGCAGCAGTCCATAGTGTAGCAAAATTCAGAGCAGCGGTTGCGACTTTATTAGGTATGTTGATTGGTTTGGAATTCGATGAAGCTATGGTTTTCCATAGTATGCAAATATTGTTATTTTTCTGCTTAGCAAATTTGTTGCTTTTCACACTTTATTTGAACTTCCTTACACGGAATAGGGTTATTGTTCACATGAGAGATTCATTAAAAGTTAGTTCATTTTAATTTCATCATGTCAAGTTAATTGTTTCCATAGAGTTTGATGGTAAATTTCCCTCAGATTCTCGAGAAAATGTAGAAAACAATTTTCCCTCTTCTCTTGATTACTTTTGTTGTGATTAATTGTCATATATCTTAGTTTTTTTTTTCTTCTTATAAACTAGATTTGGGGTTTTGAAAAGTTGGTTGGAAATGGGGTCTGCTATTGGCAAAGCTGCTGAAAGTATTGGAGGTGTTGTTGGAAATGCTGTTGTGGCTCCTTTCAAGAACATTTTCACTGGATATTGCGAGTAATTTTCTTTCCCCACTTCTAGTTTTGTATTGCCTCTTGATTAGTGATTAATTTGCCACTGCTGTTAGTAATGTTCCGTGCAAAATATTAGGAAAATTACTGTTTTGTGACGGTAGATGCATGATTAACTCATGATAATGTCTGCAAAAATGCTCACAGTATGTTCACACAACCGTGGAGTTTTAATTCGGACATGTTCAACATAGCAAGTTTATGGCTAATGTCATCTGTGCATTTTTCAATGCTTATGAACACTCTGTGGACATATTGGTCATGCATTTACCGCCATGCTCCTAAGTGCGAGTATTTCAAATAGAGAAAATGGCAAAAACATGGTGTATACTATCACACCTTTGCAAGATGGTGTTGTGAACTTTGATTTTTGTGCAAAATGTATGTATTTGTACAAAAATGAATAAGCATGTGACTTTGACTTCCTTCTCTGTTATTCTGCAGGGGAGTTTGTTCAGGACCGTGGGATCTCATATGTTTCATTGAGAATTTATGTGTCACCAATCTGTTCAAACTGTTCATGATTTTGGGCCTCTCTTACATAAGTAACTTCACTTCCATTAACACTTTGACTGGTGCACCAATTTTCTTTTACACACACAAGCACTTGTGTCTATATCTGTCTCTCTAGTAGTATATGCACACTTGCATGCTATAATTTACGTAAAACTTAATATTGTCCCGAAAAAAAAGGTTTGGTGTATCTGAAATAGCCAAAACACAGTTAAGTTAGTTAAGTGGAAAGGTGTTTAGTTGGGGATAGTTATATGTCCTTTTCCCTAATTTTATGTGCTTTTCAGCTTTGTTGTTCTTCTATCTGGTGTTCAAGCTGGGAATCTGCCAGTGCATAGTAAAAAGCGTTTGTAGGATGTGTTGGGCTGCATGTGCGGCCTATTGGTTTGCATTGGAGGACATGACTTGTTATTTGTGGCACAAGCTCAAGAACACCAAGCGGGTGAATCGCAGGTGCAGGCCCCGTCAAAGAGACATTGAAACGGGGCACAGTTCAAGCCCTGAGAGCGAGTCTTGTTCAGACGATCACCATTCTATTAGTGCAAGCAGAAAGAGGAAGTCGTACAGAGAGAAAAGAAGGAACCACTCGCAAAGGACTCTCCACCATTCAACCAGACACGGTAAGCACCACCACGGTCGAGAAATGCCTGTCCGGGTTAAAGTTGGATCCAGAAGATTGAAGAGCTCCCGGCAGCTTCAGATGAGAAATCTTCAAAGACAAGCCCGTATTTCCAAAAGGCGAAAGCTTAGATAAGTGATTTTGTTTACCATTAGTACTTAGCTTATGTGAAGGCAGGTTCCTCTTGACACTGAGGCTAACTGCAAATACATATATGCATGTCATGACATGTTCTATAAACTAAAGACCTTTTTGTGAGTTATTACCATTCTAACTTTTAATACATTGTAGTTAGTCTGATTTTTCAATTTGTTATTACTTAAACCATTATTTTCCCTCATGATGTAATGACTACCTTGTTTGTGTTGTGTACTCAAGGGAAGAGCACTATACTTAGCGGAAAGGGTGGACAAGGCCGAGTGCGTTCAAACGTTGCTCCATAGTGCCCTCCTGGGGAGCAACCGAGAACAAGGGCAGTGGATGGGACATTGATCCAAAGGTCGAGTATTGTACTTCTATTTTTTATATAGAACTTCAAAAATCACTGCTGCAGGACAACTATTGTACTTTTGTCCTAAATTAAGTGTCCCACTTTCCTAAATAGACGTCCCTAAATAAGTATCCTATTTTCTTTTCAGTTAATTAGACATGAATTATCAATAATATTCACTGTAAGTTAATCAGAGAAATGGGAGCACAATGGAAGATCACCGAGGGCGTTGTGCTAAGATCCTAAGTGCTTCCGAACAGGTAATGTGTAAATAGTATCTTTGTAGCCATCGTTCATTAGGATCAAGTGAGCATTTTTTCCCACTCTTCTACAGCCTTAAAACTTAATAATTGAATTGGGAAAAGAATGCTTGTCAAATTTTGTGTTCATTGTCTTTGCTTGGTTAGTGTAATGACAATGAACACAAAATTTCT
>JAYMTP010003821.1:0-16176 GCA_036897365.1 Geranium brycei | reverse complement strand
AGGTTCTGGGTTATAAGGGATTCACTCAAGTTATTGTGTTTGTTGGTAAAGAATTGGGTTCTGGGGTTGGAGTCCTCGTCCAGCTCCAGCGCTTCTTCTTATTCTTCTTTTTCTTATAGTGTTAATGAGAAGAATGAGATTTGTTTGTTACTTAAATCGCTCGTTTCTCCTTCTTTATATGTATTATATATCACGCATATAATACTTTGTATATTTGTGCTTCACCAATGCTATTTGTATGCTGTATCATGTTGTTAATATAACTAGTCATTGGATCTACGTGATTTTATATTACAATTCTCTACGTATATACATAAATTTATATTAGTGAAAGTATACATAATTTGTTATAGGAAAACCCAACTCAGGCCTCCAATCATGTTTACCAGCTTTGTGTCACCACTTAATAAATATTTAGATATAATAATTATATAATCTCAAGTTAATTGCTTTTCTGAGAGTTCTCTTCTATACTTGGAAATGTGATTGATTACATGTTAGTTACAGATTACAACTTCCCTTACTCAACACCTTTAAGCATGTCTGTCTCTTTTGCCAATTGCCTTGTATGGTGGCTTTCAAGTTCAGAACTGTCAATATCAAACAAGCCATGGGATGTGAGATTTATTGTGCATATATAATAAGTGTTTGGTCTTCACATCATCATTCATCACCTAAATCACATGCAATGCCCAAATCTTTTCCAAAACCTAAAAACCACATATATTCTCAAACCTTAATCAACTCAGTAACACATGCAAACAAGTAACTGTGTAGCTGGCTTCTGTCTCCCCTTTTTTATGCATTTGGTAAACTTACATGCCTTAAATTTTGTTGAAATTAGACCTAATAAAACAAGTATTGCCAAAAAGATGAAACCAAAATAAATCAATATATTAATAAGAACAAACTGATGGTATAGTAATGAACTCATGATTTATGTTGGGCCCGTCGTGGACAGTATTCCTTGAGCACCCGATTACGCATAAGTGCATGCGACTGTTACAAGTAATAATCCGCGGTAAGACTAGGACAAATGCACAGAGGCCAAATGGGGTTAAGTTAATCTAGTTATGCAATCAAGTAATTAAAATGCATATTATGGTGAATGTTGGAGTAATAGATTATAAATTAACAATGATAACGAGAAATTAACGATAGACAAAACAATCACGGGTGCTAGGTCAAATTGGAATTACAATTCAGAGAATACAATTCAACATGCAATAAGATACTATCCTATGGCCGTACAAATAACAATTCTCCCTCTCGGTATTGGAGTCCGTATAAACTGGGGGTGTATATTATTATTATCCCTCTTAGGCTAGAGGACAACTCAAGTCTGCATGGGGGACAACAATTACGGGATGAGAATTTCGAAGAGTTGAACCCCTTAAATTGCGATGTTTAGGTCGCCTACCGGCCCTCTCGGACACGGCATCATGGCTCACATGATCCCTTAACATGGCCAATTTCAAGCAATCGAAAGATAAATAACAATTCAAACATTTAACATGCATATGAATCAAAATCATATTCAATAATCATCGTTCCAAAATATTTAGCATAGAACCCAGATTATGGGGAATTGACTCATAATCATGGTGCTCAAATCCAAAGTAAACAAGATATAACGAGTATTGGACGAAAAGAGCAAGAGATATCAAATCCTAAACCCCACGGGGTTGAAGCTGAAGAACTCGATTGATTCTTCTTATCCAATCTTGTGTGTCCTTGTAACCTTTTTGATCTTTGAAATCGTAATCGCCTTTAACATAGTTGATTAGTCTCTTGAGTCTTTAACACCGCCTTAGGAGTGCTCTCCTTGTCAATACTTGTGTTCTGAAATGAAGAACGTCTCGAAAATAGGTTAATTTTTTGTTTCTTAATAGTCTAGCCGCGACATGGCGCGACCCTGGTAAAAATGTGACACCTAGGCCGTGACAAGGGTTTGCTCTTGGGTTATTTTGGTTGATTTTGGATCAAGGTCACGACACAATGCGATTTTTGTCACGACCGTGACATTATCAAGTCGTGACATGCCTAAACCTCATAATTGGACGAAACTTCCTTTTACAAAGTTGTAAATATTCAAATTCCCTTTAATTTGGAAAATAACTTCACCTAATTTGAAGCTCTACTGACCGAATTATGCTCACCACAAATTTTAGCCATAGTTAGAATTAAAATGCATCCTGAATTGACTTGTTCTTGGGTGACATACACTCAACCACCCGTGAAGGCATAAAGGCACATCAAGATAACAAACTATACACTATCGAGGACAACAACATCTAAAATGTGGAAAAATATATCACAAAAATATAATCAGATGTGACCTAATTCATCTATAAAAGTTACCCTTCAATCAAAATATGAGTATTTCATCTTTATATACATTTTAATTTTCTCACTATTCAACTCCTTGTGATCAAACCATTTTATGATAGTCAAGTGAAAGTTAGTGTTGGTGTTAAAATTAAGAACTCATATCAGCCGTTTGACTTAAAAATAGTCTTTCAATTGAAACCATATGTAATTAGTGTGAGTAAATATAATCATTAATGGATAGTTTTAATCTCATCCGTTTATTTTATTAATCCAATAACTGGTTGAAATGATTTTTAATTTGCACTATATAATGTCGTTTTGACCCGAATAACCCTCCTATCATTAATTAACAACTAAAAATAAAATGATGCATTTTTTTCAAGCATTTTTTCAGAAAAACGAATGCTTATTTTAAAACCGAAGGAGTGACATGTTTTCTTAGTTTCTTGCCTTCACTCCAAATAACAAACCAAAAGAGCAACCATGGGCTAAAACTAATATTTTTATAGCAAGATAAGGTTTAAAATACATAAAATTTAATATGTACATATAGTAATGTTCCTACATTTGAATGGGCATGTCAATAGTCAATTTAATAAGGCCAAGACCATGCTAATATGTCTACATTATCTATGATAATTGGGTCGATCCGACCACCCATAACCCATCACATTAAATTGTTGATTTACCGACCAACGAATAATTTTCCAAGATATGTCACAATTGCAAGTGCATCTCTACGCACTTAAATTTTGTTACTCCAACATCACATCTTCATTCATTAAAAAAGAAAAATAATAATATTTCATGTTGGCCCATGCCACGTTGTTGGATTTTAATCCCAAAATAAAATAAAATGAGTTCATGAGCTTTCGGTAGGTACCTAAATTCTGCATTATTGGTGAACTATTTGAATGAGTCATGTATTAGACTCTTACAATATAAATTAATTTGGTCTGTTTAGGTTAAATTGGTCCACACAAGACATTGCTTCCATTTGGGCAGCATTCAACAATATTTCTTTTTATTTTTGTAATCTCTTAGAATTCTTGGGTTGATACCAATTAAAAATATTTATTTTTAAATAATAATTGTAAATAATTGAATTTTATTTGGTTCATAAATAAAAAAGGCCGGGTCATGTAGGCTTAATGCCCTCATTTTTACCGCAAAGCCCATTATCTCGTGGGCTAAAGTAGCCTTAATTTTTTCTCATAATTTATCCACAGTGTAGCAGCAACCATTGGGTTTTCCCCGCCCTGATCCATTTCCCCAAATGAGTTACAACTATGATTTTTTATTAGAGTATTGTAAAATATTTTTTTTAGTATATTCGGTGTGGAGTGTCGCACGTGTTTACCGACTGATTTCGAGTGGAAACTATATATTTCCATATGAAGATATCGGATCACCGTCAAATTTAAGATGTTTTGTCATCATGACTTATGTTATTTGGTGGATGAGAGAGAGAAGTTGTATTATTAGCGGAAGACATAAGTGGTGTGGGGGCCTAAGTCCAATCATACATTTATACAACTTCTAATCTGTAAGTAGATCATTTATTTATCCACATCTTTCTCTATGCAATTAGATGTCAATTGCAAAGCAGTTCACTTGTTTCTGTCTATTTTCTTATGATAAGATGTTTGTGTCTCAGGCTTTCAAAAGACGTGGTTATATATTGTTGCGTTAAAATAATTATGCAAGAATTGTTAATAAATTTGAACAACACTTATGTGACCATCAATTTAGCGTCCATTTTAAACACTATTTAGCAAGCGAGAGATTTTTTTGGAGTGTCACTTGGTAGTTAGTTATGCCTCATTTTCTCATCTCCATTCATAATATTGCTCGGTCGCAAAGAAATACTTCTGTAGGTGGAGATGGATCTTCATTTCTTCCTTTTTTGGACTCTATCTGTAACCACTTATGTTTTATACTTTTTTTTATTTTAAACACATATGGTGTCAATAATATTATCAGAAGTGCAAGCCTGTTTGAAATGCACGTGGAAATAGGCAAGCGAGGGGCAGATATAGATTGGACGTCCTCTAATCCATAAGAAATGGCATGATCCATGAGTTGTTTGATCCGATGGCATATGATGGAGGTCACGTCTGACAAAACCAAACTCTGATACTATATCAGAAGCCCAACCTCAACTAAAAGTTCAAACTAATAGGTGGAGACCCAGATTGTTATATAAGCTGGTGAATAGACCCACATCTTTTAGATGTGAGACT
The DNA here is from genome assembly GCA_036897365.1 of Geranium brycei. Lineage (NCBI taxonomy): Eukaryota > Viridiplantae > Streptophyta > Magnoliopsida > Geraniales > Geraniaceae > Geranium > Geranium brycei. The sequence goes on along the minus strand of JAYMTP010003821.1, from coordinate 11,602 downwards.
AACAAATATCGATAAAAAAATGAATAATTAGACTAGCTTAAATAACACGGTCAAACTTTCATCTCTTAGTTTAAACTTTTATATGACTCGTATTTTTACATGATATTAAAGTTTAACCTCTCACTTATCTACACTTATTTATGTGATTCTAATTTGGACTGAATCATCTTTAAAGTAGTGATTTGGTAAAAATATCAATGGTCTGTTCATCAAAAGAGACAAAGGAAACCATCGTAACTATAGGAGCTCGGAGGTAGTATCAGCAAAAGCTTAATATTCAGCCTTTATGCTAGAGCGAGAACCAGTCGTTTGTTTCTTACTTCTAAAAGAGATAAGAGAACCAACAAGAAATAAACAATTCATGTTATGGAACGTCGTTTAGTATGGTTACCACCTCAATCAAAATATGAATATGCATGCAAGACCAAATGCAAGTTTTAGGAGAAGTGAAGGCCTTGAGACAAAGTTCCTCGAGCATATTACAGGATATGAAGAATAGTCACATAGCAAATGGTGCAAGAAACACACATGAATTGATTAGGATTCAGGTTTAAACTCTAGTTAAAGATAGTAAAGTTAGCGCAAATGTAATTCTATGAGTTACAATAATCGAACGTATCTAAATAGATTAAATATAAATAAGGGATAATTAGATTAGTCTCTTTATCATGTGAAGGGTTATTTTGTGTAGTCTAGAAATTCTTGTTGCCTCCTTGTAGTCTGAAACACCATCTTTTGCATGATAATCGACCTTCTTACCTAATAACTATACTTGGACCTATTGCCCCAAATCTCTTCTCTTGTATGGACTTCTACTTATTATTTAGTTATTTAATTTATGTTACAACATTATCATTTCATACTCGAATTTGCTAAGATTAATTGATAAAATGAATATTATTGTTTACTATCATTGTCCATTGGGTTCGATATTCTTGGGTTTGAATATTTATATCATAAATTACTTGAGACTGATACACTGCTGATGAGGCAAAATGTGCAATATAAATATGTCGTCGACTTCGTCAAACAACTAAGGCCAAATGAGGGGTTTGAATATCTGCAAGGGTTAGCTTGGTGGAAGATACCTCAACAACATCATGGAATATATCAATATTGAGATTCGAAAAGAATGTGGCCGATGGTGACACATGAAAGGAAGAAATAGACGTGAACATCTTGTATTCTAAGAAGGTGACATGACGAGAGACGCGAAGACATTTGATGATAAGATCTCATCTCCACCCCTTATATTCGATCTCATACCAAGTGAAGCAACAAAGAAGAAACCGAGGCTTAAATTTTATATGTTCGTGAGGTTATAGATGAACTAACAAGTGTTAGATGTGGGTTAATCCATAAACGTAAATTCGATAATTAAAGCAACATACATCCATTCATGCAATAATAAGAATCAAACAAGACGAACATAATAGAATAAATACTTTATGATTGAATATCACAGTAAAAATACAATAAAAGTACTTTACCTGATATTTAGGATAGGACGAATGAACTCGGTGAAAGAGAATTTCGTTAAGGCACAGTAGTCCGCTTTCCTAAAGACGAATATTGCCCCACGCGGGCAACTCCCTCCCAGGATACAATGACGAACGAGATCAAAATCTAACTGGGTTGCAAAGAGTAATCGGGGAGGAACGAACTAGAGAGAGAGAGAGTCGGCGGCTAGGGTATTTCAATTTTTCGTGTGTCTTTCATCTCTAGCAAAGATATAGGCTCAAGAAAAATGAATGAAAAATGTACCAATTTTCTTTTCTTGGAGAATAGGTAAAATTCTACTTGTCGTTCAAGCAAGAGAATTTACCAATTAATGGCATAATATGAACACATTATTTCTCAATTTATAATTTGAATAATATTATTTCCTTTTCATTTTGGAAAAAATATCTATTCCCAAATTTACTAATTTGGAAAATATTTATCTCCGAATTACATATTGAAAAAATTATTCCCTATTTACAAATTGAAAAACTTTTATAGAGAATTATTTTGGGCCTAAGGTAGCGGGCTTCGGTCCTCAAATTTCCTGCACAACTCATCTCTACAACACCATTTCAAGTGGTCATCTTTGAGGTTCAATTTATCATTCACCTCTTGTCCGTTTAGAGCTTGTGATATACCGTTGGAAAGATCTCATATCCTAGAATATGTAAAAGTATTTTACATCATTCAAGGTCGAGTCTAAGCGTTCCAAAATCACAGCTCAAGTTGACACACTCATAAGTTAAAAAACATTTTAACTTTGTCATTTATTCACTTTTGTCCAACAGTTGTTCCACCATTGACGATAGCACTGATAAAGGGTGTTCATAATCAACGTTTTTATGGTGGTTGTGCTTCTGGCCTTCTTTGAGAAACTCAATAAAAATCTAGTAATGAATGGGAGGAAGATTAATAGAGAGATTGTTAGAGTAAAACAATGACACCATTTTGAGAATTTGAAAATAAATAGAGAGCAATTTAGTTTTTTGAATCAAAAAAATTAACGTGCTAGTAACGAGAATGAATTTTATTACTTAAAAGACTACGAAATTAAAAAATATTTTATGTATACCCAAATGAGAAAATAGTTTCTCGCATGCACCCAACTACCATTATTCATAAATTAATTTGAAACCATTAACCACACGTGCTACTGAATCCAAGATGCATGAAACATACCGCTATTTCATATGGCACTATAAAATTAGTAGGACAAAACTTTAGCCTTTGACGTCAAATTGTAAGAGTATATGTCAAGTTTAATGGGTTATCATATTGCCTGATAATCTACGAATTTATGTCAACAACCACACTCAACTTAAATTTGATCTCCACCCATTCAGTCGACAAACCTTTCATCGTATTAAATATATCAAGAATGATCTATAAATTTTACTATTACTAACATGATAGTGATTAAATCTAGATAATTGAAATAGATAGAAGTGTATTGAAAACAAAAAAAAAGTTCAAAATAAAAAAAATATTCGTACTCCCAAAATAGTACGAACCTAACACACATCTAATAATGTATTTTTATGGTAATTAGGATAAGTTAGAATGAGACACGTTGGAAAGTAGGATAGGAGTTGAAGACTGTTAATCAATATGAAATTATGTTAGAGTAATATATCTGATAAAAACTTGAATTCTGAATATATAAAAAAGAACATGTAGCTCATACATACCGATTTTGTTAGCATCCCTAATTCAGAAACTAGACAAAAAAGGCAAGTGAATAATTACAAGAACATGTATGAAACCTACAAGCACATGACAATCAGCTCCTCCACAAGGCAATGGGCGGCGTGGGAGAGGTGCGGCACAAGGGGCAAGATGACCTGAGAAGCAACCAAGAATCGATACATGTGCGGTGGAATACGTGGTCGCATAGAGGAAGCAAGCGAAGCACGTCGGAGTCCTTGTACTCGGCCAGACAGATAGAGCAGCTGATGGCGTCTGTGCTCTTCTGCTTGGCCCGAGACGGGTCAGTGCTCAGCTGCACGACGGCTGAGGCGTCCCCGATGGGGCTCGTCCGGTGTTGGCGAGGCGGGTACGGCGGGACCCTGTTGCTGAGGTAGTAGCAGAAGGATATGATCGTGATCGTCATCACCACGCCCAAACTCACCGCCAGGCTCGTGACCAAAACATTCATGCTGTTGCTACCCATTTTCTTTCTTTTTTTGTGATGAAATTATGGGGACATATTTGCTTCTTGTAGAAAGGGTCAATTGGGTCTTTTGTCAACATTCAAGAAGTTACTACGAAATGATTTGGAAAACTATAAGGGTTCATTCTTGAAAGTGACTGCCAAAGACTTTTGAGCAATGATGATCTATGTTTTCGGCTGTTTGTAATTTTAATTTTTGTCATTTGTATTTTTTTTTATTTGATGGTTGTGGATTCCAACTAAATAAACTATAACAAAAATGAGTTGGTTGATAGTTATTGCGAAAGAAGACAATTAAATGCACATTTTTATATTCATTACAAACTACAAATAACTTTCAATGAGCTGTTATGTATATATATTTTGTTATTATTATCTAACAAAACACAATTTCCCCTCCCACACCCTTTGCCTTCCCCTCTATGTTTTGCTGGCTATTTGTTTTGGCCTTTAACCGGATTAAATAATAATTATAATAATAATTACAATTTACTATACCTACTTTAAGAAAATAACTTTCAACTCAGTACTTAATAACTAATTTATTACGTTTTATAACTTTTTCATCCAATTTAATTTGATTTACTGTTCTTTTTAATTACAAATACATCATATTCCTAAATCTATCCTTGAACCATTCTCCAAAACTTAGACCTCTCTACTAACAGTGTCAGGCTCAAACCGTTGCAGTGTCCCCTCGAAAACTAATTTGATTTACTGTTATTCTTTATAAAACCTAAAATACCCTCGCCTCTCTCTTGTGCAACTCTCCACTCCCTCTCTCTCTTATTAAAATGACACCCAAATTTGGGCGCCATCATTGACCAAACCCTCGTATGGGTTTCGTGATCGGATTTTGATCCAGGAGGTCCCTGATCTGTTGGATAGCCGTTGTTTATCACCCGCGTCGGAGTACTTCGCCACCGGAAAACTCTAGATGAAGTGTCATGTCTACGCTTACTGGACATCTATAGCGCAAAGCATAGCTCCTATTCCAAATCTACGGCGTTCAGGGTCTTTCAGAACTCAGAAGCGAACTTTCTTGCGAGATAGGACCAAGCTCCGGACGAGCTCAGACCAGTTCGCCAACGGGTCTTGATGGATTTGGACAAGGACAATCTTCCACCAGGGCTGGCCCAATCCTTTTGGGGTCCTAAGGAGAAGTAAAATAAAAATCCCAAAACATAGGTGTATTAAATAATTTGGGAGCCTAAAACTTAATATCTAAGAATTTTTTAAATTTTGAGAGATATGTTACTAGTATAAGTTGTATTTCAAGTTGAGCTTAAGAAAATATATAAAAATCATAAAAGGGATTTAAAATCCCAATTTTTTGCAAAGAGAATCTAGACCCAAAATTTATATATGAACCTTGTAAATTTGGGGGCCTAAAACTTAATATTTAAATGCTTTTTTAAATTTGGAGACATATGTTAGTAGTAGGGGATAATGACACTTTGTTACACCTAACTATAGTGAAATGACACTTTCATACCCTAACTACTTTTCTCTCTTTTTTAGTACCCTGACAATTTTTTTTGTGACAAACTACCTCTAAAATAGATGAAATGCCTAAAATACCCCTAGATTAAGGAATCAGAATTGAACTGGTTCAACTTTGGTTTAAAAATTCAAAATTGAACCGGTTCAATTTAATTACAAAAAAATTAAAATTGAAATTGGTGAAATTACATTGTTGTCCTCTTCTTCAACCTCTTGCTCCTCTCCTTCGATCCTCTTCGTTACAACGCAAGTTCCACCGATCAACATTTCTTTGAAGACGCAGCCAGAGGACCCTTGACCCAGAATCGTCCTGAAACTGTCCATAGCTTCCTTGAAGTCCTTGAATCTGAACTTCGTGGGAACGCCATCAACTTTTCGCAAGAAAATGTACTCGATCTTGAGCTCTCTACCTTTTAATTTTTTTTCTAGTCAACTTTTCACCAATTTTAATTTTTCTTTTTTTTGTAGTTAAATAGAACCGGTTTAATTTTGAGTTTTTGAACCAAGTTGAACTAGTTCAATTCTGATTCCTTAATCTAGGAGTATTTTTGCATTTTATCCATTTTAGAGGTAGGTTGTCACAAAAAAAATCGTTAGGATACTAAAAAAGAGAGAAAATAATTAGGAGTATGAAAGTGTCATTTCGCTTTAGTGTCATTATCCGTTACTAGTATAAGTTGTATTTCAATTTCTAAAGGGTAGAGTCTGCCCTGTTCTCCACTCCCCCATCGATTTGGCCTTCTTCATTCCCCATTGATCTGGCCAATTCACATATGAGGAAGCTCCAAGTCGCTGGCGAGAATCCCCACTCAGAACCGCATGAATTGGTTTGTTCTCGATCTCGCTGAAAATGGACGAGCTGATGTTTAAATTTATGTTTATTATTCATTTTTAAAGGTTTAGCTTTTAAAAGTTGTAATTTTAAAGAGTTTTATTTTTTCATAACTTTTATTTGGGCAGTTTGTATTGTATATGTATTAGAGGTAGAATCTGTTTTTTTCTTTTAATGTTTTGGACTTTAATTTTGAAATGTGAATTGGGCTTAATTAAAAAAATACTCTTGGCTCACTTATTGGGCTTTTATTAAGGCTTATCGGGTGTGTTGGGTTTTACCCGACTCACCCGACACCCCTACCCAACCATGAAGTTGAGTCGAGTTTTGAGTACAACGCACTGAACCCAACAGAGATGAGTCGGGTCCAAAACCAACCAGGTCTATCCGATCCGACCCGATGAATACCCCTGGATCAAATAGAAGACAAATTATGAAGTTGATTAAACTTTAAACACATGTATGATGCACTCTCTCACTTAATCAAATTTTCTCAATAAAAATTTTGAAGACAATTTTATATGTGTAACTTTATCTTATTTACTTATTTATTTACCTTTGATCTCATTGAAATTTTTCTACTAAAGTTAAAAGTAATTCTTTTTAAGTGGTGTCCAGGGAATCGCTATAAATTAAATGGACCGACCATAGTTTTCTTAACTTTCAATTCATTTACCATAAATTGGTGTTATTGCTCTATGTATAGCCTAATTCCACTAATGTAACTATGTATGATGAATAAGGATGGGAAGACATTGGTTTCTCTACTCTTACTTTAAGTTTGATTCGTACATAATTCTTAATATTTATTTGCTTTGCTTCCTTTTTTTCAAAAACTTATTTCTAAGGTCCTAAACCACTTGAACAAACTTTACAACAATTGAAAAATAATATAACAGCTTCTCACACAACATAATTGGTACCATCTGGAAGCTAACACATAGCATCTTCAAAACAAACCTCACTTGGCTTGAAATGTTCCATGCAAGCATAATTAAGACAACTCTTGTACAAAATACGCAAAAATACCCCATAGAAACTAAAAGATTGTAGATAAAAGTAAAAGGTCAAAGGCAAGCAAATTATCAATATACTGAATTCTGCCAACTTAAGAGTATCTCTCAAACAGAGAAAGGCTGGATGGTCAGGTGACCCAACCAGGTGAATGAGAAAATACACACAATAATCTTAATGTGTTGTAAATACTTCCAAAATATTACTAACTTAAGGACAGGTTAAGTCTGTCAAACGTCGTAAAAATTTCATACCCGAGGCGCAAGTGTAGTATGGCTTCCAATGAACTTATCATTGCACGTCAGCTTGGGTTCCTCACTGTTGAGCACATTGCACTCTCTGAGCACCGCCAGGCATGTCATCATCCTCATCATAGGCCTCTTGGGCAGCCTGCGCTTGTTTCCTGCGCATCTCCTCCTCAATGTTCACATCATGCAATGTAGTCTCCTCGCACTCGTCAATCTCCATGTCTGTCAGCTGTGCTGAGGTCTTAGGAGGCAGCACGTTTTCAAGTGCCTTGCAATGTTCTGGGCTCAAGGACTCGGGGAACTCCACGGTGAAGTGGATGTATAATTTACCCCTCATGAATGGACGCTGGTATATTGGCATGCCCTCATCATTTATGGCCTTGAACTGGTCTGCATGATTCAAGACAATAATGACCCCATCAATGAAAATGACCACATTGGAGTGAATCCAACCACCTATATTTAATACAGTATACAAGCATCTACAAACACTGATTCTCTCATTTTGCTTCAAATAACCCAGATGCTCTTAAAAAGTCATTAAATGCTTTTTATTGAGCCCCATGGTAGAATACTGAAGGAACAAAAGAGCTGCTAGTTGATTTATTATTGGTTCTACCTTCACCTTTTAAAGATACTATGAACCATAGGCCTATGATGAAATAAAGAGTCAACCAACATTTATCGAGTGTTCACTGCACTCGGTAGTGGTTCCCTAAGGTTTTAAAAGGGAGGTGGGCAGGAAAGATGTTTTCAAGTTTGCCTTAATATTAGAGAAAGGTGTGCACAAATTGGTTCTTTGAAGGAAAAATCCCACATGATGGAGATTATTGAAGAAGACTAAGATCGGCTTTATCTTACCAGGTTTAACAACTTCTCCAGGTTGGGATTTAATAAGAAGCTGCCTGCCATCCAAATGAGTCAGGATAAATTGGAAGCCGCAGAGTGCCTCTGTAAGGGACAATGTGTGCTCAACAAAGATGTCATCACCCTTTCGCTTAAACTTGGGATGCTCTTTCTGCTGTAGGACAAAGACAATGTCTCCTGTGACAGTGTCAGGCTGCAGACAAGCACGAAGAAAAGGAGTGGATCAATGGACACATGGAAGCTAGCGACGCATAAAGCAGACTATCAGCATTATACAAAACTTGAGAGAGGCGTGGTAGCTAGACAGGTTTTACTTACCGCCTCATCAGCCTCCCCAGGGAATGTAATTTTCTGGCCATTTTGCATGCCCTTCTCAACATGAACTTCCAAAACTTTCTTCTCCTGAGCAACCTTCTCACCCTTGCACTGTGGGCAGCGGTCCCTGTCATTGATGGTCTCACCAGTTCCCTTGCATTCATTACAAGGATGTTGCATCTGCTGGATCATAGATGGACCGAGGTGTCTGATTGACACTTTCATCCCAGATCCTTGACAGCCAGAACACTTCATTGAAGCTCCAGATTTGGACCCTTTACTGTGAGTTGTCATAGAAAATTCAATGTTAACAAATCTCAAGTCACCAATAAAAACAATACATATCAATCATCTACAAATTATGTCCTAACCCCTTGCACTTGGCACAGATGACATTGCGTGAGAGTGAGAGCTTCTTGGATGTCCCGTTATAGACATCTTCCAAGGAAACTTTGAGTGGATGTACTACATCTTCACCCCTCCTCTGCCTTCGCCCTCTGCTGCTTCCACCACCTGGTCAAAAAGGATATATGGATCCAAGTTATTACAATTTTCATCCAACATATTCGATGTAATAGAAGAGGCTCAGCAGCTAGGCTATCATACCACCACCGAAGGGGCTGCCTCCAAAGAATGACTGGAATATGTCAAATGGGTCATGCCCACCACCACCACCTCCTCCCATTCCCTCCTTAAGGGCATCTTCACCGTATTGATCATATATCTCTCGTTTCTCGGGATCACTCAAAACCTCATAAGCTTGAGCCAACTCCTTAAACTGGAAACCAGCCAAGATTACACAATTCAATTTACATTTTTTAATCAAATACAACAAAAAGAAAAAAAACAGTTAAACAATAACCATTATTGCAAACATCAGAGCTATTGATTATCACAATCTACACATATGAACACATAAAAGGGGAGTAATAAACTTCTACTACAAGATGATGTTAACATGAAAGCTTAAAATAAGAAATTTGTAGTTAAAAACTAACAGGTCAGCTTCTTCAGCACAAATCCAAATCTTCAATTAGTCACCATCAAATCTCAGCACAATCAAAATCCAGATTTTCTCCAATCAAATAATTGCCAATATCAATTATGAATAATGCATATAGTTAGCTCAGCTGATCCAAATCAATAGAGTCAATTCATGCAAGGTATACCCAACTCGAATCATCGACAACACCAATGCTTACAAATAGCTATGGGATAAATTGAAACTAAATAATACAACATACCAGATCTGAAAATTCATAGGAAATATTACAATTTGGATTTGCAACTGATGAACAAAGGTAAGGGATTTGCAGAAAACTGTACCTTTTCTGGGTCACCGCCCTTGTCAGGATGGTTCTTAATGGCCGCCTTCCTGTAAGCCTTCTTCAGATCATCCTGCGACGCTGTCTTCGAGACTCCCAGAATCTCGTAGTACTTAGTGTTGTCACTCTTCTTCGGAGCTCTCCCGAACATCTTGGCTCTCTTCTAGATCGACCCCACACAGCAAATCAACCTCAAGCCCTGCAGAGACAAAACCAAACACAGAAACAACAAAAACATCAACACCCAGCTCAAATTCTACATCGAAAGCAGGAGATACGAAGCAAGGGGTCGATGACCCACCGATCTGTGATCGACGAGGAATGGTGAGAAAGAGGAAAGATTTGATCTTGGTGCAGAGAAACCACACACACGAGCTCGCGAGACGGCCAGAGAGAAAGAGGGTATGAGAAGTCTGAGATCTGGGAATATAAAGGGATGTGGATTCGACGGTCCAGATTTGTTGATGGGAGGTAGTTCTGAAAATGTAAGCTTCTCTCTTAATAGAAGGATCTAGAATTTTAGTCTGCCTTAGGTTTGTGAATCGATGCTGACCGTGGATTTGGGCTTCATGTGTGATTCTGATGCAACCACTTCAAAAAAATTGCCTAAAGGGAATATAGAAGCAAACAAACATATAAGGATGACTTTATATTTTTGTTTCGTAAATTAGTTTCTATTTGAATAAATAATCATTTATGAACAAGAAAAATATAGTTTATGTACCAAAATCTGTATACCTGAGGCCTGAAATTTTATATAAAGAGATTGGGTCATGATTGGGCTTGTCTTATTTTAGATCAGCCAATAATCAGTGCCTGTAGAGCTCATGGTCCAATCTGTAACCTTAAACCATAAACTTGTGTGCTATTTGAGCCCAAAACTATTGAGATGCAGCGAGCCTACCTCAATCTACAAACTGAACTTTTACATCGGAATGCTGTGTACGTGTATCTAAGGTTTTCACTAAAATTTTATTTTAATTCTTGAGTCTTATTTATGCATAGCAGCATAAGTATCAGGATCAATATATGGAAGTATACGCGGTCTGTCCCCAACCATTACGGTTAGGGTTTGCCTCGCCAAATTGGCGAGGTACGCGACGTGACTTCTGACCAACGTTTGCAATTCTACGATTTTGGAGGGCGCTCCTCTCGCGATTATGCGTGTCTGGGACTCGGATGGTGCTGGGATTTAGGAGGTGGTAGTTTTATGGGAGAGAGGTCAAGTTTTTGAGACCGGTGATTGGGATCGACGGCGGAGGTTTGCGATGGTACGGTTGGGGTATTACTTCGATATCATCTGCGAGAGTAGACGAGTTTGGGAGAGGATCAGCGGTGGTTGGGCAAAGGAAATCCGGCGATTAGTTTGGTGCGAGATCGAAGGAAGACGGATCTGGGAGGGGCTCATCAGAGGCACGGTAGGAAAATTCTAGAGATTTGATTGTTGCGGCTTTGGTTGGTTGATGGCTCGGTACTGGGAGGGATCAGGATTTATCTGGCGTCGATAGGCAGATTTATGTAAGCATATCGAACTAGGGGTCTTGGTTTTTTTAAACTTCAATACATCCTCGTGGCGTCTCATTGGACCATATGAAGGTCCAGATGGCACAAAGTTCTTGATTTGGGAAGAGGATTGAATGTGATCGTTGTATTTCGTAGGTTTATTTGGGGTGATGTACTAGGAGCTTGCTCTAAGTATTTTCGGGGTGGTTCTTGTAACGGATTTGCAGAGAGTTTCAACTCATTCGAAGTAGAGGCCGTAAGTTTGCAACATGTATTTCGTTGCGCTATTAGTTATTATGTTCGTCGTTATCAGAGTGGTTCT
>JAYMTP010003820.1:0-16177 GCA_036897365.1 Geranium brycei | reverse complement strand
TCTCATTTTCTTGAACATGAATACATCTTTTGTTTCAGGTTCAATCGCGTCTTCTCCAGACCCGGATATAGTCCTAAAAGTCCTAAACTTTTTAGTATCCAATGAGGTGATGCATCCTGAACCTTTGTCACATTTCCCTTGCTCGTCTTATTGTTCTGCTCAGGTTCGGAATCAAGATGTCATATACGGACTCAGAGGGATAAGCATAGAAGGGCGCGAGACAGCATGGGAATGGCTGAAGGTATGGAGATAAATAGTGTAATCAAATTCAACCTTGTCGTTGATTCATGTCTGTTCGATCAATTTCAGGAGAACTGGGACAAAATACATGGGAAATACGGTTCTGCGATCCTGTTGACACATTTCATCACCAACATGGTCACGCCGGTATGTTACTTCTGCTGCATCCATCAATTTTATGCACTTTCAACACTCAACACCAATCCATGAAACATGCAAACACATAGGATGATAAGAAAAATTCCATGAAAACCACCTTGTTGGCACTAAAAGTTATATAGTGATGCTTTAGAACTGTTAATCTATCTTGTATGTTATTCAATAAAAAAACACTAGTTGCTGATAGCTAGAACCTAGATGCCTTAAAGATTCACATTTTTTAGATGTGAAATTCTTAAAACTGTGTTATGTTGGAAAAAGATAAATTGTTTATTGAAATTAGGGATGAAAGCGAGGCGAATTTAGTGATCTCGTTCCCATCGGGTTCGTGGTATTTTGCCCCTCTACATGATGGTTGTGGGGTGATAGGTTTAGGCTGATTTAGCGATCCCATCCCCTACCCATCTATTGGAGATACCAGGTCCTCGTCGGCTTGTCATTCGTACATGAAATCGATGCATTTGTGATGCTCTATTGAATTCAATAACAGGTGGCAATAGGGCGGGAACAGTAAGGTTCAGTAATTTCCTTTTCCTATCCCGTTGGGTTCGGGATATTTTCTCTTCATAGGATGACAACGAGACAAGTTTAGTGATCCTTCTTTAACATGTCAGATCGAGTTCAAATACTTCTTCCATCCCTAAGTTCGTGTGATGGTGTAGTTTAAGAAGTAAGAAATTTATAGATCGTTGGTGATGGGTTGATACCAAAAGTCGTCGAGTTCAAGATATTGTCTCTGTATAGAATGACAACATGATAGGTTCAGACTTGTGATTCCCGCCCCCTACCCCTTAGGATGGGATATACCGGAAATTGTTGGGTTCCGGAATTTTTGCCGTTCCTGATTGAAATCGAGGCAAGTTTGATGCTCTCTTTAATTCATCAAGGGATGACAATATAGCAGGTTTAGTGATCACGTCAGATCAGGGATATTGGGGATTGAAATCATCAAACTCGTATAAATCACTTCATTCAACACCTTCCGCCTATATTTGTTAACCTATTTTGTTAATATGTTATTCAATAAAAAAAACACGAGTTGTTGACAGCAGGAGGCCTTAAGATTCACATGTGTTAGACGTGAGACTCTTAAAACCGTGTCATGTTGGGAAAAAACATAAATTGTTTCGTGAACTTGAGACAAGTTTGCTGCTCTTTTGAGTTCATCCAGGGATGAAAATGGGGCGGGAATGGGTGGGTTTAGTGATCTCCGTTTCCTATCCCGTTAGATCGAGGATATTGGGTCTCCGTTGGGTTTAAGATATTTTGCTTCTTTATAAAATGAAAACATGGCTGGTTTAGTGATCCCTTCCCCAATCCGTCCGATCGAGATACCGAGTCTCTGTCGAGTTGATTTATGTGATGTGTGGTTCAAGAAGTCAGAATTGTATGGTTTGCTGGTGTGTTGGGTTGAAAGTTGAAACCCAAAGTCAAAACTAGCTGACAAATGGATTTGATGATGGTTTAGGTAACATTACTATTTTCATGAACCTTGGAATGTTGTGATGATACAGTTTAGCAGCCATGAGAAGGCAGAGGAGATAGAGGGTTTCTTTGAAAGTAGAGCAAATCCTTCCATTGCCATGAATCTGAAGCAGAGCATTGAGCAAGTCAGAACCAAAGCCAGGTGGGTCCAACACATTCAACAAGAACACTCTCTTCACCAACTCATCAAACGCTTGGTTTCAAAATAATAGTACTTTTGTCTTTCCTATGCTCTTATTCTCACACATGCAGTTATTGTTGATGAATAAAATGTTTAAACCCGACTTGTTTATGTTTCAACACGAATGAATTATCGTTCATACATTTGATAAAGAATGTGGTTTGTTAGACTTGGAGATGGAAACTGGGCCGGTTCAGGAGAGATACAGTGATCTTATCTTATATCTCGTCAGATTAAATATAACATATCCCTATTAAATTTAGGGTATTTTGTGTCTCTCTAAGAGTAACAATAGGATGGATTTAGTTAGTGATGACAGAATTTTCCATCCGAAATAGAGATCATGTCCCTTATTTGACATTGTATGGGATGAGATCATAATCCGATGTCATTATATAGATAAGTTAAATGCCTGAAGTGGATGGAGACCGAGTATCTCCCACCCGACGAAATAAGGGATAGAGAGATCACTAAATCTATCGTGAATGAGCCGTTTTACCGTCTCTAAATTTAGTGATTCTTATTATTTCCATGTCGAATCATATTAGACCTATTCTTTTAATGGTTAAAGTTATTGTGTATGCCTTATTAATGAAATAGAGCATTTGTCCTAAAGCATTACAGGGAGTGGTGCTTCTACTTTTTAAAATTTTATCATTTTGTAATTATTATTAAAATTTGCTTTAGTGAAACGTGTTACTTCATACTCAAGTAATCAATAGCACTAACTTATGTTTAACCAACAATACATGCTCAAAACATTTATTTTTATATTGCCAATAATTGATATATACAAATCCATTTAAGTATTGTCAATTACACAACACATAATAATACACAAAATTAAGAGAAGTGGAGACCATTTCTATGCAACCATATATTATAAAATAATAAATTTAACGTGTAAACATAGTATCATTCCATCTTAAAATAACACATCCTCACACCAAAAAAAAGTCAATACAAGAAAATAAATTAAATAAAATAAAAGGAGAAATAGAAATTATAATTATTGAAAACTTGGGCCTGGATCTGGGCCCGGGTCTGGGCCCAGATTGGACCTCCGTGTAGAGTTCATCTTCTCCAGATTCAAACCGGCCCTGAACTGAGCAATGAACGTATCAGCTTTCGTGTCCACGTCGGGGCTCGGGCAGAACAGCGCCGCCACCGCTTCGCCGCCGTCAGTGGCCGTCAACGTCGGCGATTCCTCAGCGTCTTCTAGCTCCGGCGACCCGCTCCGGGAGCTGGTGTCGCTGTTGATCCTGACGAAGTCGCCCTGGCGCCTGAACCTCCACGCCTCCATCGTGAACGGCGGCGGAGGCGGCGGCGGGATCGGGATCAGCGGCGAGAGGTTGCTGTAGTTCGGGATCTCCTCGATCAAGGAGGTTGTTGCTGTTCTCTCCGGTAATGGCGGTTTTCTGGTGCTGGCGGGGACCGATTGGGCTTGGGAGTGGGAAATGAGGGTTCGAGGTTTGGGTTCACGCGCCGCCGTTTGCGGAGGCGGAGGAGGAGGGACGGAGGTGGATTTTTTGGTTTTGTTGCTTTTTCGGGGAGAGAAGAGGTTGTAGAAGATTGAAGGAGGTGGTGGTGGTGGCGGCGGAGGAGGCGGCGCGTGGGGAGGCTCGTGGGAGCTGAAGAAGCTCGCGAGGTCCTCCACGCTCCTCTCTCTCTGCTTCTTCTTCTTCTTCCTCCTCAAAGCGATCCACAGGTCTTTAGTCCCTCCTCCTCTCCTCTTCGCGACCGCGCCGCTCCTCTCCGCCGTCGGATACGGCGGCGCTGGAGGCGGCGCGTGAGATGCACTCGCCTCGAGATCACGCGCCTCCCTCCTCTTCTCAACAACCGCCTGCTTCCCTCTCTTCGCCTTCCCTTTCGCCGCCTTACCCGCCGGGGCTCGCGGCGGCGACGGGGGCAGGAGCTCCTCGAAGTTCCTGAGCCCGTCGTAACGGCCGACATTATCCAGATCTTCGCTCCTGCTCCTCTGACGGTACGCTCCTCCCGGCGTCGCCGCCGTCTCCGGCGGCGGTCGGAGATCCGCCAAGTTCCGGACTCCCAAGTAACTATAACTCTCCGTTTCCAGATCTTCGCTCCTGCTCCTCTGCCGAACGGCCCGAAACGCTCCTCCCGGCGTCGCCGCCGTCTCCGGCGGCGGCGACGGTGGTCGGAGCTCCCCGACTCCCGAGTAACGGTCCATTTCCAGATACGCTCTCTCCGACGGCGGTGCCGAGGGTGTAAACGACGTCGTTTCCTGATACGCTCTCTTCGGCTGAGGCACCGGAGGAGCAAACGACGTCGTTTCCTGATACGCTCTCTCCGGCTGAGGCACCGGAGGAGCAAACGACGCCGTTTCGGTGTCGTTCGCCACAAAGCTCTCAGCAACCACATTTCTGGCCTCCGGATCTTCCCTCCTCCTTCCCTCTCCACCGCCGCCCCAATCCCGACCCGACCCGAAGACCCGCCGGTTCCTCAAACCGGTGTCGTCGTGGAACCGCCACCGCTCGGTGGGCTCCACCAGGCCCAGATCCGAGTACGATCTGGTGCTCCTCATCCTGTTCAAGTAACTCGACCCCCGATCCTCCACCGTCCGATCAAAACCCCCATACCACCGATCACGATCTCCACCCTCCACCGTCGATTCACTAGATCCTCTCCGACCCCGATCCTCCACCGTCCGATCAAAACCACCGTACCACCGATCACGATCTCCGCCCTCCGCCGTCGATCCACTCGGCCTCCCCACCCTCCGATCATCCAGATCTCGAGACCCGCCGCCATCGCCGTTCCTGCTCAGAAACCCACACACGATCGCGAAGGCGACGAGGACCAGATTCAACGAGTCCCAGCTCTTCTTCACCAAATGCGGCTTGAAAATCTGAGAACCGAACTTCAAAACCGAAGGAACAATCACGAAAACGAACACTCCAGCAACAACAATCAAAATCACCAGCATCGCGCCGGAGCTCATCAACAGGTTCGCCGGCGATCCCCTTCTCCGGCGACCCGATCGCCGGCGATCGTCGGAGATCCAGAACGGTTCCTCCTCAGCTTCCTCCATAATTCTCGTGTGAGTCACTTCTAATTTTTTACTTTTCTCTGCTTTTTGATGTGTTGCTTTTGTGCTTTTGATCACATACTTGAGTTGAGGCTTTTTATACAAGTATATAATAACAGAATAATTTTATTATTTGTTTCTTGAGGGCAAAGAAAGAGATGGAGATTTTGAAAAATAAAATAATTGGAAATGATGATTGATTAGAGGGCTAATGTGGATTGTGGGGTCTTTGTTTTTTTGTTTAGTTTTGATAATAAAATAAAATAAATAGTGGGATCCTGTTGCCTGTCATTCTCTGGATGACAGTGCTGTAATCAACATTTTCAAATTTTAGAAAATTCATAATCATGATTAATAATTTAATATTATTGTTTTTTCAAAGGCAAAACAAAATCAAATTGTGTCTAATGTACATGCATAATGAGAACTTTGTTTTTTTTTCTCCATATGTTAATCTAAAATCTTTGGAAATCCCTTATTCCTCATTGAATGGTTTACCTCGATTTTCATGCATTTTCTAGCAATGTTTTACAAATATTTTGGTATTTTGATTGATCTCTAATTAATTCCAAACTAATCATGTTTATTTCTAAATAATTCGGTTCCATATTCACCTCAGTAGAGTAACATTTTTTTTTGTAATTATGATCAAATTGTATGGTCTTGGGGTGTAAATTTTCGATACATACCAATCACTAAGGGTCTAACAAGCCGACTAAAAAAATGTCATGGCTTGAGATTGATTTGAGTTTGAAGAAAATGAGAGAGAGATAATTCAAAATATATTTCGGTGATATTATTGAGTGTTAATAGTACACATATTTATAGAATGCTACATGTATTTAATTAGACAAGTAACTTATTCACTGCTTAATTTCATTACATAAGATAATAATAATCTACATAAAGAACAAGAAATCATAATCTTGATTTGCCTGAATCTCGAGTTTGAACGAGCTTACATAATTAAACTTAACGAAAAAAAGTAATAAAACTCGATTTCAACTCAACACAAAAATATTCATTTAAAAAATAATACATTATCATGATAGCTAGTTGAATATAAACTAGTTGTAAATAATTTGTATATTAACATCACTATGACAAATATTTGTTTGAAAGTAGATAGAATTTTATTTAATAAATAATAACTACCCCGGCTTTAAGCCGGACAACTGAAGCTACAGTTGGTGGGACAGACCCCTCACTATAATCGTAACTACTGTTAGTTAGAGCATACTTGGCCAATTCGTGAGCCACTTTATTGCAAGATCTACGAGCAAAAGATAAAGAAACATCGGAACCGGGAGCTGAAAAAAAGCGTCTGCAGTCGTACATGATGCCCCCGAACATGTTTCTAGTTTGTTTTCCTTGTCGGACGTTGTACACCACCCTAAGACAATCAATCTCAAGCTCTACCTCCCTCCAGTTATTTTCTTTTGCCTATGATAGAGCCTCTCTGACACCTACGGCCTCCATCTCTTCAAAATAGAGATGACCCGAAAAGCGTCTACAAAAAACTCCCACAATTCGACTTTCTGAATCCGTACAAATAAGCCCTATGCTCTAGTTCCCCCTAAATATTTAAAATGGAATAAACTCATATGCTTCAAATACCAATATTATTATTTTTTACTAAGTAATAATTAAATGTGTAGAGAACCATAAATAAAAATGGATAATTGAGTGGACCCCAAAATAGTAAAGAAAGAGAAAAGACAGAGTGTAGAGATTGAAACGAATGTTCCGCGTAAGAGGACAGAAAAGAGATAGAAAATCTGAGTGAACACTCAAAGATCATGCACAAGCAATCATCGAGTAAATTAAGAAAGTTGGTGAGTTTGTTTCAGACATATATATAATATAATTTATTATATTATTATTATTATTATTATTATTTATGTATGTATATATTACGTTGTTACAGCTAAACCGCGTATTTGGTCTGTTTCTGTTATCCATCTTCTTCTGACCAACGTCGCTTTCGACATATCATCACGAAACGTTTACGAAATGGCCGTATTTTATTAATTATTAATTTAATAAATATTTTTCACTGTATTATTGCGGAATAATTGGGGAAATGAACATTTGTTTGGTAGAATCATTGCTACGTTTAAAACACAATCTAAATTCACATGGTTGAAATCTGATGTAAATGGTTGTAATAGTCAAATTGAACTTAATTTTAATAGGGCTCGACTTGAGGTTAAATTTGGTTCGATTTGAATTGAACAAGTCAATTTTTGGTTATGTTCGTTATGAATCGAATTTTATGAAATTCTCTCACTTTAGACTATTTTGACTTATTATGTGACTTACCAATTTTCAACTGAATTTTCTTTGAACCGATTTCATGAAATTATCTCATTTTAGACCGTTTTGACTTATCACGAAATTCTTACGGATTTTAATTCATTATTTAATTTTTTGTTAGCTTAATATTTTCAAGCCCAATTAATAACTTAAAACGAGCTATGTGTCCAAATTGATCAGTTTTTGGTTCGATTTTTTATCAGTTGTTATTTTATAAACCAAACTGATAAAATTTTGGTTCAATTTGGTATTAAACATAACCAATTCGGTTCTTATCGGTTCGGCTATGAGATGGCTTCACGAGGCTAACACGAGAGTTCAATCTCCCACGCACACAAATCACGAACAAGCAGTGTTCTATTTCATGATAATATGATATTATTACAAATTCATTGGAAAATGTTAAATACTGTCTTAAACAAACCAATACTCTCTCCATTGCAGAAAATCTAGCAGTCTTGCTACTTGCTACAGCTAATTATCAATAACATGTTTGTTTCCCGAGAAAATGGGATTCTCGCATAAAATATATGGTTTTGTGTTATGTACACAGCAACTAAGGCGGGTTTTGGGGCTAACCTTGATTCTTTGTTCCAGCCAAAGATTTTCAGTCGCGGGTTCAGCTACGTGCTGTGATTGATTCTACAGGAACACGCTCGGAGTTGATGTAAGGTAGGAGGTGGCTAGAATATAATCACAGCTAGGACGATGAACACGACGACTGTACATACCAAAGCCTGCATAAACAAAAGTAGAGAAACATTGGTATATATGATTCATGAGAGTTTATTGTATAAAGAAAGTATGGACAATTTTGCAGCAATGTTCTAAAAATCCTCTATTAAACTTTTGGCTAATTATGCCCTTTTGGAAAATATTAGCTGTTATTTTTGACGAAATTTGGCAAAATTCTCTTTGCCAAAGTGAGATACTACACTTCCAGTTTTTAAGGCTTCTCGTGTTCATGGCTTATCAGATGGTTCTCTATGGCAATAACAGGCAAAAACATAACCGTATGAAGGTTTTAGCTATTTTACGTATCTTCCGAATCAAATTTTACACGAGAAAATGACTCAAACCCGGAAAGCAGAAGGAAATCAAGGGGGTTTCATATAGTTGATGTAAAAATCGGGATTGCATGAACAAACACTACGTTGAAACGTTAAAGGGTATACTTACAGCTATTGCAGAAGCAGCGAGTCCAGCTCGCTCCCTTGGATCCTTACGGTAGTAGTTTCCGAAGTAGAGTATAGTTGCAAAGTACCACATCAACGGAAACACAAATCCAAGCAGAAAACTGCAAAAAAATTACATATTCATGAGTGTCTCCAACTCCAAGAGATGAGGAGGATGGGAGAAGGTAGAGAAACTCACGAAAACCATCCTATTCCACAGCCGAAGCAAGGAAGAGGTTTGTCAAACATTCCCATTTCGAGTTCTTCCTCCACGTCTCTAATAAGAGCATACTCGCCTTTTTTATCATCCGCTGCTGAATCCACGGGGAGCCCTGCTCTCCACAGTTTCATTTTCAGTGACCATATCGAATACGTATTGTGAAAACAAGAATGCAATTCCAAAGACACTGAAATAAACAAGTTTCCGTGCATCCAAGGCATACACAAAACGATACACTATTAAAAATGTGTCTCGATGTCATGATTTTGATAATGGTGAAGTCAGATAGTTTTTGTGAATGTAATGAAATAACTCGAGTCTCTAAAATGAGTGTTTCACATAACATTCATAGATCAGCTCAAAGAAGTCTTGAATTATGTGTGTTCAATATGAGAAACTCAATGATGTAGTTCCTTCACTTTTCTACAAGGTTGAATGAGTATAAATTTTAGTTATGCGGTATATTTATACTTCTAAACGAATATGGAAATAGTAGACGATTTCATAAACAGAACTCCATAAATAAAAATAGCAATGTTGGACACTTTTACTTCTTCACAACTTCATGTAGTAGTAGGGAGCACGGGAATTAATCACAGACAGTGTTCTAAAAAATGCTAGGCGCTAGTCGGGCGGAGAGGGCCTTTGGTTACTAATCAGAAATTAATCAGATTAAAGGGGACTAATCGGAAAATTAAGCGCGGAAGAAGAAACTAGGCTAAATTATTTTTATGTTGATGGTAGAGGAAAATGACCAACCGAAGGAACCGAACAAAGGAGAAACAGACGGAAAAGATGAAAATCAAATATAAAGTAATGGTAAAAGACCAAAGAGTGTAATTTTTTTTCTTTCCCCTTCCCGGGTTTTGCAACCAAAAACTAGAAACTCCACTAAGTCGCTTAAAACTAGATTTAAGTTATTGTTTAGTGAATCTCACATACTAAGTGGATCAAAACCGTCACCGTATTTTCTAACACGGGGTAATTCTGGAATCAGGATTTAACTACTACAAATAGAACATAAATACGGGAGAAGATGCGTACTCTGATCCATGTGTCACAGAAATGCTATCGGTGAATCAATATTTGTGGCTCCTTGATTTGTCTCTCCGAGGCACCTGTTACATGAAAAGATCAAATTCAAGCAGTGTATATGAACACATGTGTAGACAGTAAATGAGTCTGAAATAACAACAGCGAATCAACGGATCCCGATATTCATAATTCCGGAGCAGTAAACCGAACTCTATAAAAAAACTCTTCACGCTTAACATTATATGCTTTCATATCAAAGAAAGACCACAAAAGGGTCCAGCTGCACTGTCCGAGAAAGTATATAATAGTTCAGAATCAAACAATATCATAAAGACGGGAATCGATTCGAGCATATGAAGAAGAGAACTGAATAACTAAATCATGATCAGGTTCCAATGTTTATAATAAACTGATTGAATTCAAGCAGTTTATAATGAATGAATGTGTAGACAGTAAATAAGTCCGAAATAACAGCAGCAGATCAACAGATCCCGATATTCATGATTCCAGACCAGTAAACCGAATTCCACAAAAAAAGTCTTCACTCTTCACTGTTTATGTTATATGCTTTCATTTCAAAGAATCAACCACAAGGATCCATATAGATACTAGTTCAGAACTAAACAAGGTCATAAAGTTGAGAATTGATTCGAGCATACAAAGAGAAGGACTGAGTAACTAAATCACTATAAGATTCCAAACTCTTACAATCAATGAAGTGAACTGAAAACTACTGATACATCCATAATTCTATCAAGCAAATTAGTGTTACGCAATATCCTATCTTTGAAGGAACCAACAACACAGAGCCTATAACACAATAAAGAGATAGAGCCACTAATTCAATTCATGACAGTAAAACTCAGCAAACCCAATAAAAAACAAGATCAATTATTGACCCCAAAAGGTCACAATTTTAGCTTCACTCAACAGCCAAAGCTCACAATTGGCAACAAAATACAACATTCTCCACCAAACCCTCCAAATATCATAAGAACACTTTTCAGTTCCATGCCCAATTAAGTACCTTTAACTCTAATTCAACAAACCCATGTGAAAAAGCACGAACTTTTCATCAAACCTCATCAAAATACAGAAAATCCAAAACCGATTATCGCTACAACAATGCAAATTCGAGAAAAAAGAGAGCAAAACTTGCCTCCGCAGTCACTTGAAGTCTAATTCAACAAACCCGTGTGAAAAAGCACAAAAAATTCATCAAATCCATATATATTAGTTCAGAATTAAACAAGATCATAGAGATGGGAATCGATTTGAGAACACAAGGAGAAGGACTGAGTAACTAAATCATTATCAGGTTCAAAATCTTACAATTATAAAAAATTGAACTGCAAATTACTGATAAATCATAACTTCATCAATCATATTAGTGTTAATCAATATTCTATCTTTGAAGGAACCAACAACACAGAGCCTATAACACTAATTCAGCAAATCCCATAACAAAACAGACCAATTACTGACCCCAAAAGCTCACAGTTTCAGCTACACTCAACAACCAAAGCTCAAAATTGGCAACAAAATACCAAACCCTCCAAATATCACAAGAACCCTTTTCAGCTCCATCCCCAATTAAGTAACTTGAAGCCTAATTCAACAAACCCATGTGAAAAGGCACAAAATTTTCATCAATTCCCATCAAAATACAACAAACCCATAACCGATAATCATATAAACAACGCAAATTCGAGAAAAAAAGAGAGAGCAAAACTTGCCTCCACAGTCACCGATGAGCTGAGTACTGAGAAGAAGCGCACAGAGTCGGTGAAAATTGAAAGCAATAGCAGATACAGATAAGAAACAAATTATTTAGACCTGCTTTTGCTGATATATAAGTGTTTTTATGTTTTGTTTTTTTCTTCACCTAAAACGTTACTTCGCCATTAAAGAACTGAACACAGTAACGAGAAAGAGAAAAAAGGTATTTTTCTGGTTTCCGAAACGGTGATGGTTTTTGATGAATAGGTCACTAAAGATCTCATGAAACGATGTCGTTTCAATAGAAAAGTTGAGGGTGCGTTTTGTAATTAGTTAACAAGTACTGCTTACTAAAACAAATATCTTTTAAAGCCCTTCAACTATTCTTTTATTACATGTAACTTTTCTCAGTTAATTTTTGAAGTAAGAAGATCAAGCAGGTTGTGAATTGTTCGAGATTAGTCGGAGACTAATCCAAAATTAGTTATAGGAAACAAATAATCAGAGTTAACATAGAATTAATCAATAAATATAGGGGAAGGTGATTAATTTTTAGAATACTGATAATTTGTGATTAGTCGAGTGGTTAAGAGGTTTGTGTGAAACTTATTGAATGGTTAAAGGGTTCATAAAGAGTGAACAACGGCAACTTTAAAATTAATTTATTATTATTATTATTTCACGTGCAGAGAATGTTGTAAAAATTTATGACTTATTCGATTTATAATTTCTTATCAATTTTTAGTGCGATTTATTTTTTATTAGATTTATTTTTAATTAATCCATTATTAGTCGTCTAGAATGTTCTCTCTAACCGGTTAGTGTCTAACATTTTTTTATAATACAGTGATGGTCATGTGCACCTATTTTCTCTTGGAAGTTAATGATGTGGAAGGCTGCCCAAAAACAACTGAATAGATCAAACCAAACCGACCTGACAAGAACCTACTCGAAAAATAACTAAACTGAAATATCCAAATTGGGTCGATTAAAAACTAAATTGAACCAAATTTTCATTAGTTTGAATTTGATTCAAAATCAAACCTGATCAAAAACCGATCGAGTTGGACACACGACTCATTTTAGGCCATCGATCTTTATTAAACGGGAAGAAAATTACTAGGTCACCAGAGAACTAGTCGAATAATAAACTAAGACCTACCCGAAACGCGAGAATTCCATGAAAATCAACAAATAAAAAATAGAACCAAATTCTATCGACTTGATTTTTATTCTCTTAAAAACCGAACTGATTCCAAAACAAACCGCGAACAGCTGGACTACGGTGTGCATATTTATCTGCAATAACATAATAAGCTAGGGGTGGTCTTAAAAGCAGTTTTTTGTGTGGTTAAGAGTGTATATGTAAATAATGTTTAGCTATCGGGGTATTTTTGTCATTTTACTCCATTTGTTTTTCTATCGAGACCCTTATTTTATTCAAAATTTCTCACCGAAGCCCCCGAAGGGTTTCACGTACCGAGCCCTCTCTCTCAAACACTTCACAAAAGCCTCTCGCTCCCGCCACCGCCTCTCCGCCGCAAAACCGCCATGGGATCGGAGTCGGCGATCTCCAGAGAGTCCCTCTCGGAGGAGAAGAAGAGGAAGAAGAAGCTCAAGAAAGAGAAGAAGAAGCAATCGGAGGAGAGAGACGCGTCTCCGCCGCCGCCATTGCCGGTGCGGGCCAAGGTCGACGCCGTCGGCGAGCAGCCGGGGAGGTCGCCGCCGCTAGTCGGCTACTTCCCCTCCGGATTCGACCCGACGAAGGCCCGGGACGGAGCGGAGCCGACTAGGGTTCGGGTGTTCAGGAACAGGACGCGGACCAATCGGATCCAGCTCGTCGTGAGCCCCGGCGGGTCGGATATGGAGTTCGTCGGGTCGAGCTTCTCCGGCGAGGCCACGGCCGGGCAGATGTGTACTTATGCCCTTGGTGTTCTTGATAAGGAGACGCAGACCTTGAAGGTCGTCCCTATTGCCGCCAATAAGGTAATGATGAGCTCAATCGGTTGGTTGTGCTGTGAGATTGGTAGTGAAATTTACAGTTTTTTTAGTTTGGATGATTGTTTGTTATTTTCTGTTTGGGTGCTGAGAAAATTAGTGCTGCTAATAGGGTACCTAACAGTTCAATGAATTGGTTATGTTGGGACTTGTGAGTTTAATACTAAACATTGCATTTTATCAGTTGTGAAGGGCTCATTGATTATGTGAATTGGGTGTTTTTGGTTTGGTTGACTGTTTGTTTGATTGGTTTATGTTTGGATGCTGAGGAAATTAGTGGTGATGATAAGGTAGTGAAAGGCTCATTGATGATGTCAGTTACATTTTTGTAGTTCGGTTGATTGTTTGTTGTGCTTGTCTTCTGTTTGGGTGGTCAGAAAACTATTGGTGGTAATAAGGTAGTGAACAGCTTGTTGATGGTATATGTTACATTTTTGTAGTTTGGTACTTATTTTCTGTTGATGATGAGCTCAATCAGTTGGTTATGCTGTGAGATTGATAGTGAAATTCACAGTTTTTTGGTTTGGTTGACTGTTTGATGCTTATTTTCTGTTTGGATGCTGAGAAAATTAGTGCTGCTAATAAGGTACCTGACAGTTCAATGAATTGGTTATGTTGGGACTTGTGAGTTTAATACTAAACATTGCATTTTATTTCTTCATTTTTTTAAGATTTGTTGATGTTTGTTTCACTTCTATTAGTTTGTTAAAATACTTGTTTTCTGATTAGTTGCTGAGAAAATTAGTGATAATGAGGTACCGAACAGTTCAATGAGTTGGTTTTGTTGTGACTTGTGAGGTTAGTACCAAACAATGCATTTTTTATATGTTTTAGTTTAGTTGTTGCTTGTTTCACTTTTATTCTTTTAGCTTGTTAATATACTTATTTGCTGTTTGGTCGCCGAGAAAATTAGTTTGATATCATGTTATTACATTGTGTTCCTTGGAAAGGAAATCTATACAAATTTGTCAACATTTTTATTTTTTACCTTGCCAGCCATTTTTGATATGCAATGGTATCTTAAATTAGTGTCTTGAAGTATTATACGAGCATAGACCTTCCAAAGCTCAAGTATAGGATGAACTAACTCATATTTATGAATGCTCAGTTTGTTCGGAACCACAAAAATTGAAACTGTTACTAGTTATATATTTGGCGAAGAGTAAGAAACTTATATTATACTTGCCTGCAATGAGTTTTTGTCTGTGTGTATTAGATTCAACGATTTTAGGTATCGGCGATATATGCTCTGTCTAGATTATTCTCGGTTCAATCTGTTCGTAGTTGATAGACAAGTGCTAGTGCATTATAATTGATATGCAATGATATCTAAAATTAGTGTCTTAAAGCATTATACGAGCAAAGACCTTCCAAAGCTCCGGTATAGGATGAACCAACTCATATGTATGAATGTTTGCTTTGTTAGAAACCACAAAAAAGCTAGAGTCGGTATCTTGGCTTGTAATGGGTTTCTGTCCGACTGGTTGTTAGATATACACGTTTCAACTAACTATACTCGTTTTTTACATTTCTTCCCGGCTTCTTGTCCTGCGCTGTGTATTAGGTTTAATGCTTTCAGGTATCAGCAGTATGTTCAGTCTTGATTGTTCTCGTGTATATTGTTAATCGTGCAATCTCTGCTTCTGATGCAGATATTCAGATTGGAACCAAGAGGTGGACGTATGGGGTCGCAGCTTAGTGATAAGGAATCTCCCGAGTTGGATGCGGGAGAGAGTGCTGCGGAAAAGAGTGCCGCGAAAGTCAGAGACCTTACAAACCGCTATGGAACGAAGAAGGCTATTAGCCAGGTTTGTCCCTTTGTAGCTATACTAGAATTTTCGAATCCTAGTTGTCTAGAAAAGATGTTCCCAAACAAATGTCTCGTGTCCCAAAATCAGTACTCTAGAAAACGCTAGGCGCTAGTCGGGCGGAGAGGGCCTTATGAGAACTAATCGGGGATTAATAGGAAAATAAATCGGAGGAATAATCAGGAATTAATCGACAAGCCTGAGATATTTAGAACACTGCCCAAAATATAAGTCAGTTATTACTACGTAAAATCGGAATGTTTAAATATTCGCAAAAGTTAAACAAGACACTTATTCCTGGATGTTGGTAGTATTTGTTAGTTGTTTACTGTTATATATGCTATTACCCGAAGAGAACCTCCAAGTTCTGTGTATTCTTGACTGAACTAATTTAGCTAGAAAATTGGATAGTGTCGATTGAAAATATATGATTGACAAACTGCTAATTTCTTACTATGGAGTTTTTTTATAAATTAGTAAACAACTAGTTTTGTTCTGGTCAAATCTCGAACATATGTGTTAGTTGGTTACTTACGTATACACTATTATTCCGAATAGAACCTTCCAAGTTCTGTATAATCTTGACCGAACTAATGCATCTAGAAAAAATGGATACTATTGGAGTGAAAATAAATGATTCACAAGCTGCTAATCTCTTAATGAGGATTTTTGTAATTTTGATGCATATCAGCACACAAGTAAACAGCCAGTTTTGTTATTTACCGAAGCTATCTTTTGGTGCAGGCGAAGAAATTGCAAGCATTGTATCAGAAAGAAGATCCCCAAACCCAG
>JAYMTP010003819.1:0-16177 GCA_036897365.1 Geranium brycei | reverse complement strand
GAGGTGACTCGGGATTAGGCCAATCTCAATGCCGAGAGGCGAGATTGGCACTTATGACATAGGTTCATCACCTAAAATACCATCGAACGAGTACTTCACGTGAATAAACCTGAGTTATGCATGTTTAGCACCCTAGGCTATCTTTAACATATTCACAAACACTTCACAATTTAGTTTGTTTATCCTTAATTCAAGAAAATACCAAAAATAGTAATCTTGCAACATTCATTTGCAAACACGAAATTGGCTGAACACCCTTAAATTAGTCCCCGTGGATTCGACCCGGTCTTGCCGGAAAAATATATTACTTGTGATCGTGTGCACTTGCACGTGAGAAAACCGAGTGTGACATTTTCGTGTCACGTTTCGGCCCTACACTAACAAAAAGAGAGATCTTGCAAACTAGAAGAGATCGCAAGAAGGTCGCGGAAAGATTGCGGAAAAACGCGTTTTGTAATATTAATTATATATATAAACTCATATTTATTATTTATTAAAGAAAAAATGAATGATATTTAATCATTTTAAATATCAAATTTGTCAATAATCTCGAAGTTTAAACGTGAAACTGAAAAGGATGTTAACTGATTTAAATTGGAGTAGACCTAAACTAATTGATTTAGACCAGATTAGACCAGAATTAATTTAAATTTTGCTGAGCTAACCGGTTTGACCGATATCTTCATTAATATCGGCCGTTTCGTCTCGTAAAGCTTGCAAAAACTGATATATCATCGGTATATCGGTTGATATCGGGATATCCATAACACTATAAGAAGCTAATATTGAAATCATTTTTTATTATTGATTTCATAAACAAATAATTTTTAAACAAAAAGTTAAAAAATAATATTTTTTTATATTTTAGTACACGGATAATATTGAAATTTTATATCAAATTTTAACTCTGTTACTTATAATTAATTGTCAGTATTATTCAAAAGATCTTAACTATAAAAATCACAAACTCTGACAATATTATATATAATGTAATAGTCAATAGATATTAATAAAAAATTATTTTCACAAAAATAATAATTAAGATCAAGAGGAACTTGTTTCGTATGATTTTAAGTAAACAATATAAAAGGATTGAAAATAATCAAATCGAACAAAAATGAGACAAGTTAATTAGTTAGGAGTACTTTCAACAATACGTTGTCGAATTGTGGCAGCTGTTTATTTTATATATATATATATATATTCTCTTTTACATTATTTTATGATTCGTGTTCAATCCATTTTGAAAAATATTCAACTTGTATTTATCAGTTTTTCAATTCGATATTCCAAATCCTTCTCTTATTCAACCCAACTCTCGTCTTGCCTTAAATGCGTCCGGATTAATCTGTTCAGTTTCAAACACACTCGAAAGCCCGAAAAGGCGTAATGGCACAAAAACTCTCATATATACATAATTGAGGGGGAAATCTAATAATATGGGTAAAGACATAGAAACACTGAAGTCATATGTACCCACATCAAACTCAAATATTAAATCTAAAGCGTAATGGTCAAGTGGATATTTTATTTCGGAAGATGTCAGAATTTGAATCCTAGTAAGAACAAGTTGGATTTAGGGATAGAAGTAAAAATAATAATAACATAATTGTTTTTTCGTATTTGCAATCCTATAATAGATAATTTTATATAAACACATGAACAAAAGAAGTTTTAGTTATTGTGACAACATGTAGTTGTTCCTTAGGGATGGCAATAGGAGAGTTCGAGGTGGGTCTTCTCATAACCGTTGAATAAGAGTGTGTTAATGATTTTATCATGTTTCGTTGAAAAGTCGTAAACTCGAGTTTGAGCAAATTTGCTCATAAAATGTATACTAGATTATAACAAAATTGTGAGCTACGTTCTGCTAGAACCACACATCAAAAGAACTTGAATCGATATATTAGTTTAAATATTAATTTTGTGGCTCTTTCTATCAATTTAAATTTTTAGGTAACACGAACTTCGAACAAATTCTGACATGACATTGATTCTCATGCTGAATCCCATTAGTATGACATGCACATAAACAAGGGCTGCCCTACATCATCAAAAGGTTGTGAAAAGAAACAAAGACAAGCTCATCAACACCCATTTTTTGTATTTGCAATCCTATAATAGGTAATTTTATATACAATCAAACAAAAGAAGTTTTAGTTATTGTGACAATATGTGGTTGCTGCTTAGGGATGGCAACGGGAAAGTTTGAGGTAGGTCTTCTCATAACCGCTGAATAAGAGTTTGTTAATACCTTACCATATTTTGTTGGAAAGTCGTAAATTAAGGGTTGAATAAGTTTTCTCGTAAATTGTGTATTAGATTATAACGACATTGTGAGCTACGTTCTGTTAGAATTACACATCAACATAATTTATAATCAATATATTAGGTAACACAAACTTCTGACATGACATTGATTCTCATATTGTATCACACATCAAAATGAACTTAAACCAATATATTAGTTTAAATATTAGTTTTGGGTCTCTTTCTATCAATTTAAACTTGTAAGTAACACGAATTTCGAACAACTTCTGACATGACATTGATTTTCACGCGAAAACCCATTAATATGGCATGCACATAAATAAGAGGGTACCCTACAAGAAAAGACTGAAATGAAAAAAAGACAAGCCTATCAACACCCATTTTCAGGACCATCCTTGGCCATTAATCCCTCGCCTTCCCAAGACCCCATTATTTAAAACACTTGAACCCATTTATCCAGAACCTTACCACGACCCCACCAGAAAGCTCTATCACAACACGTGCCTTATCTAAGTTCGTTGGCCTCCATTGTTATAGTTACTTTCAGTGTTACGAAACTCGTCCAGTTTTGGCCGACATCCGAAATTTTGACCTTATCTGAGACGAGTTTGTCAAAAAAGTCAAAACTCAGCCAAACCGGATCAGGCCGGTTTAGTCCGGTCCGGACCGGTCCAATTCCGATCCGGCCGGCTCTATTTTGGTTCAATTCCGGCCTATTTTTTCTATTCTTTTTCTTTTTTTTTTTAAATCAGAGACTCTCTTCCTCAATGATTTCAAATTCAATTAATGGTAGTTGCTAGATTTTACAATAAACTCAATCAACTAGAGTTTTTTGGTTCGTTGAATAATTAAATGCTAGAACCTTTTGGTTCGGTATATATTCAAGCCTTTTGATTTTCTAGCATTAAAATTTATTGAATAAATATCAAATACTAGAACATAATCTTTGATAATAAACATATACAATTAACTTAAAATTTTCACATTTCTATAATTAATCTGATAAATTTTGGAGTTCGTGCGCCACATACACGATAAACTTTGATTATATATAATTAATTTTGTCTATAATAAATATTACATATGAAATTATTATTTTAATGCAAAACGAATTTTGTCCGAGTTCCGAATTTCATAACCTTGATTACTTCCAATATTATTTCAGATCCAATTGTAACATAAATAACTATTGCTCTTAGTCTTATTTAAGAGAATTTTTAACATCTTTTTAGGTGAGGCATAACCCGGGGAGAACTGTGTGAACAAGTAAAAAAATGCCACGTGGCGCGCACTGAGCTGGTAGACGCGGGCACGTGGTGCTGACGTGGTAGCTGCAAAAAAAATAATACTTTTTTTTTAACTCTCGTTACACCACTCTCTCAACACAATTACACTTCGTCCTCTAAAACCGACACCACAAGTCTTTTTGTCGCACTACAAATGATTCTCTTCCGTCGCTAAAAGGACCACCACACACCACCAACTTTAATTACTACCTGTGCTCGTGACCACTAATTATATTCAAACCTTGACATGCACATCATACATGAGAGTTATTCAGGTGATTTTATAATGCAAACTAGGGACTAATCACAGCCTTTGAATTAATAAATGTAAGAGAATGAGATTATAACACGTCATTAATAATAAATACTTTTAATTAATTAAGTTAAAGTTTCTCGAAATTACAAATGTTTACCGAACTGGTGTTCAATCTCAAGTTTATATTTTATTAATCAAAGGGCTGAAATTGATTTTTTTGACTGCACCACATGGGCATCTGGACCAGGGACATGGACCCGTCGTAGCTGGTAAAACAATAAGGGTTGCGGACGTTGATGGTGCACAACCCTTATTTTTACCAGCCGCGACGGATATGTGTAGGCAGCTGCTGATAAAAAAATAAGGGTTACGTGCTATGGATGTCCTGTCCGCAACCTTTATTTTTTACCGATGTCCACCGCCCATTTGTAGAATTTAAACCATCCCAGATCCAATTTCTGACGGTTGGGTCGCCGTCTGTGGAGGGATGGATCAGCAGAGAAGCTAGATTGTCGATGCTGTCGTTATGGGCGGCGCTCCCTGCTCGCCGCCCATGTTACAAAAATTTGTTATTGTTTCATCACAAGAGTGATTTTCACCTGAGTAATCTCATGTAACACGATACACGCATTTATTTGTCACTGAACATATAAACATGTACCTCTACTTAGTGAGTCAAATTTTAACAGTAACCGCTCAGTCGTGTTCTCTTCCAGTACTGGAGCTTCCCTTGGATGATTTAGATTCTTCGGTAGGTTGCAAAAACCACTTGCTCAAGCGCTCTGTTGCTATGTTCACCTACAAGGTTGCAAGTATCTTTAGCTTATTGTGAAAATTAAGGCAAGGAACTGGATTATATTATTCATTTAGTTGTGGTTAACATGATACTTTATTTTCTTGTTTGATAAATGATCTCAAGTCATGTTATTTTCAGTTACCTGGTCATCCCAATTGATTCTTGTAGTTATGTAACCCAGAACAAGTGTTTGCATCACAACTCCAAGTAACATTCCAATCCATATTCCCTGTCAAATTAAACCATAATACTCCACAATATAAATCTTATTTGATTGCATAAGTTTGATTTTTTTCATGCATATTTATCGTATAATTAACTAATTCGAAGGATATTATTTGTACCCTGACTGGAATAAGTTCTCACGAGAGAGGTGGACTCTTAATTTTAAGGGTGTTTATTTTGGACTCTGAACCGTATCCGAGATCTGAGAACCATGGATAATAATTTGGTTTTGGTCATAATAGAAGGAAACTATTTAATTACGGTTTGGATCTAGTTCTTACAAATCAGAAGAGCGGTTAAACCCAAAGGTTATTTAATTAAAGTCTAACATAATATTTGCAAACTTGAAGTTTCAAAAAAGTTGTATAAATTTCTATTTTGAATATATGCTTATAAGTATAGTTTATAATTTAGTACTTTAGCAACTGCATGGTGTAAAATTGCGTAATTAGTTTGAAAATTACTTTTATAAGTCTAAACTGGCCCAAAATGAAGACCAAAAGTCAACTAGTTCGGTCTGATTAGAATCGAAGAACCGCCCATAGTCATGGACGGTTATAACCAATATGTCAAGTACCTTTGATTCTGGGTATAGTTTCTCGAAATTTGAAAACCGAAGAGACTAATTCAGTCTAACTCTAAATCAGTTCAATGCAGTTCCTAAACCATGAACAGACCTACTTATTTTTTGATAAACCAACTTTGCCCTAAAATAAAGTTTCCATATGGTGATTGGCAAAAGTCAAAAGTTAAAGGTACCTTGACTTGCAGATGAGCCACATATGCTAGCAAAACTCCAACTGGCACCCCAATCACATAATAGCAACCAAAATTAACATATGCAACAACACTCTGCTGACCAGACCCAACAGCAATTCCTGAGATTGATTTGAAGTGAAAAAGTAAGCGAAAACGGTCAGTAACGTGCAAAAAATGAAATACAAATACATACCCGAGAGCACCGGATAGCCACTGTTGAGCAGTACTGAAAATGCTAGCAAGACGGAGAGGCTTGAAACGGTCTCTACAACTTGTTGGTTACTTGTGAACATGTAACCAATTTTATGTCCAAATACTAAGCATAGAACCCAAAAGAACACTCCCATGCAAACTGAAGTAGCTAAGATGACTTTACTGGAGAATTTCGCAGCTTTCGCATTTCCTCTCCCCAATTCATTTCCTACCCGCACGCTAAAAATCCGAAACCATCAGTGTAATGAGCTCGTAAGTGATTCTATTTCTGAACTGGATTCATATATTTTAAGGTGTAGTACCTGGCTGAGGCCAAAAAGCCAAGACATAGCATGAATTCCAAAGCTGTGATGTTGAGGCTGGGCACGGGTATTTCATATCAGAATGATTCTTGGCACGCTTAGCTCTAACAAGGAAGATAATTTTGAGGTATAATTGAATAAACTCTCCTTGTACTATCTGACTATTAAAAGAAGTTTCAGTATGCTTTGGTAATTATAAAACCAATGGATTGAAAAGAAGGAAATAGCATTCCAAAATTAAAATGAACTTTTCAAAAAAATAATTATATCAATCATCAAAAAATTACATGTATGAATTTCTAAAGCAAATTATTCCATGGACAACTATGACATTTTGAAAAAAATGGAGGTCACATGACCTGCATGTGAGCCATTATCCGTCTATATTGTCGGATTATGATAAACAGTGCAAAATATCAAACAGTTCACAACAAAGTTTTGTAATGAACGAAATATACAGAAACTACTAGTAAAAGTCGGATTATACATGGAGAGTTTTGCAATTATCCGTAATTTGTATACAACATACCAGACAGAGAAGGCGGATATGGCAACAGTAGCATTTTTCATGTATCCTGCTAAAATGACCAGAACAGCATTGTACCAAAACTCCAAGCTATTCAAAAGAAACCCAAAAACATGTTAAGACAGAATTCATATCAACAATAATTGGATTCACTTAAAATCTCAACAAGAAGGAGTGCAGATTAAAGAACTAAACGAAGTTCATTGGGAGAAGAAACTATTGACTTACCAAAGCATCGCGCCGGACGAAAACGAGAGTTTAAGAACAGGAACCAAATCAATAAAAGCAGCTGAAGTGAATCCCTTCCATGTCTCGGGGCACCAACCTCCGAAAATGTAAACGAACCCTCCGATCACCACCAACCACCGCGATATGATCAAGGCACCCATCGCACCGGGAACCCCCAATCCCATTTCGACCACGAAGAGCCACGACAACAACACGTGAATCACTAATGTAACGACAGCGAGCCATCCTATGACAAGGTTCTTTTGCTGCGCTTGCAAGTACTGCTGGATGGTCTGGCTAAAGACAAAGGAAAACACAACGGGAATCAACCAGACAGAGAGGTACCCGGCGGCTGCTGCTATGTCACCTTCCTGGCCGAGTAGCTTGAAGATGTACTTGAATAATACGAAGAAAGGTACCAAGATCACTGCAGTAGTGAAGTTGATGATCCATGATCGTTGCAGATAGATACCCAACATGTGGTAGTGTTTTGCCCCGTATGCTTGGCTACACAGAGTCTCGGTGGCACTTGACATGCCCAACTGCAACATCAAAGTCACAAAATTTATGGTCTTGCAGTAAAAAGTAAACTATCTTAGACTGTCCTAAAACTGCAACAAAAATATGTTAAAACTCAAAACTAAAAAGATAATCATTCTTATGTACAATTCCAACTTCCGAGCTTCTTCGTGTGTGTTTTCTTCGTTAATACCTTACAGCAATCAAGACCAACCTATTCAAACCCGAAAGACTAGAAATACACCTAGACTCCGTGGAACCTGCCTCTGATACCAATTGTTGGAGGAGAATCGGACTTTACCACAGAGGAGCGCACAACACAAGGAATCTCGTATACATATTAAAGTCCACTTGTGACCCAAAGAGTAGTTTATTACGATTTGGGTTCAATGTGCATATAAACTCTTTGGCTCAGTTGTGAAATTCTAACATCTAATGAAACTAACAACAAAGGCTGAAGATAAATTCAAACAGTGCAAAAATCCTTGGACACAATCAACTGCTGCAAGCCCAATTTGCCACAAAACTAAAGCTGAATCAGTAATTAAATTGAACCTTATTGCAGAAAACTTCAAAAATCTAATATTAAGCACAAGTAAATCTTCAAACAGGGTTTTGATCAGTTCAAGAAATAAAATTTAATCAGATTGCAGAAGAAACAACAGAATTTTATTAATCAGCAGAAGCAGAGCTTCAAGAAGGGCTTAAATTCAAGTTTTCTTTGAGGACTATCCAATTCTGTATGAGTTTTAAAACAAATCAAACCAAGTTTAGTTCATGCATGATAAAAGTGCACAGCTGAAATATAGAAAGTGAGAGAGGAATCGAACAAACCGAGCGATTCGTAATGTGATCATGGCTGAGGAGTGAGGACTGAAGATTTGTTTTGAAACCCACCAAGCTTTCAATTTTCAATGTATTATGAATTTTTTGAGTAAAGATTTATTAGGAAGTTTTAGGCCTACTGAGAGGGCATTCTAAAGGTTAATTAGAAATCATGAATTATAAATAATTAATTAAAAGTTTATTGGACAAGTTGGGAATTTTTACAACAGTAATTTTAATTAGGCTGGACCGATTGCCCATGGTTAGGATAATAACTAAGATTGAGATAGGTTGGACTAGTGATCTCCGTTAAGTCACATCACATCATATCAACGGCGAACTTAATTCATCAAGAATATCGCCATTGAATGTGTAAAGATACGGAGATTACTGACCATTGTGAATACGTCTTAATGTCATTTCTATATAAAAATGAGAATAAAATACTTTGAACTCGATGAATACCTTTGATCCAATGGTATATAGACGAGATCACTGAAAAAATCTCTAATCTACCCCCTTGGCATCCATAACTAACTAGGTTGATAAAACATCCTGAACTTGACCAAACCTCAATTTTCTACACTAGATCATGTTGGAGTAGACAATTTTCAAGAATTGAGTCGGAAAAAATGCATGATTTTCATTTGGATTCACACTCGCCACGCCCATGATATACTAAAAACATATTATAATATAAAATAATATTTCATTTGAAACAATATTTTTAAATGCATTTTGGGGGATATTCCTTATATTTAATAAGAGAGAGATGGGTTTGAGAAAAACTAAGAAAAATAGAGCATAGGGCAAATATACAATAGGAATGACAACGAGTCGGGTAAAGAGCTGATATTGCCATACCCATACTCGCACTCACTCACTTACCCAAGTACTTAACCCGCTCATGTACCCATTTACCTGACCCACTCAAATACCAATGGGTACATGTATTTTCTTATAACGGATACCAAACTTTTAAATTAAATTCAAAAATAAATAAATAAAAGTATTGTAATGCAAGTTGTCAAATATAATAAAATTCTCCATTCAAGTTGTCAAACATGATAATTTTGATACACTTAAAAGTACACCTTAATGAACTCAAAATCGTGCATAGTACATTATAATGAACTGTAAGTATCTCTTAAATTAAATCAAAATGAATATGAAGAATATGTACGAAGCTGACGTCAAGAAATGATAGTATTCCGTAGTGAACTGTAATTAACGCTTAAATTAAAGCAAACTATGAAGCTTACGGCAAGAAACGATAGCTATAAGATACCATATGGGCTCTCGAGAAAGTGAGAGAAACGGAACTTACAAAGATGCCATTAGCAAAACGGAGAGAAATGACTTGAGCAAGAGCATAACCGGCAAGCTCAACTTCACCGATATGACCGATAAACGATTGAGTCACTACGAGAACCCCGAAAGCGGCGATCCTCGCGAGCATAGCCGGAAATGTGACTCTCCATATCTTCTTCGACTCCTCCCAAACCCGACCTTTCAGATCATTGCTCGTGATCTCATCGTCCGTTTGATCCGATGCCAATAGCCTCTCCTCCATCATTTTCAGCACCTAAATTGTAACTAAATCAGGTCATTTATATTGTGGCATGAGGGAGAGAGAATCTTGAAGAAAGAAAGGACGGCAACAGAATTCATTACGTATAGAGAGTACAGAGACACTAAAGATTAATTAATTTGGTTTATTCTTATCTTTGTTATAACAAGTGGTTGATTAATTTGAGTAGTGGTAATAAGTGAAAAATGTAAGATTGGAGTGTGGGATGGTTCGGTTTACATTTCAAAAAATGAATTTTATTTCAAATTTAACAAAAATGAGTGACTTGTAAAAAATGCAATATGAGTGACGGTCATAAACTTCTTATGATAAATATAGGAAATTAAAAAAAACGTATGGTACAAGCACAATAAAATATAATTATCCCTTGTTATTAACGGTCTTCAGTGCATAAAGATGACTTAAAACATTAATGCAATGACAAGCAATAAGTTTGTACCGAAACTCTAAATCTAACTTGTACAAATAAATGTTTTTGGTTTGTCATTTGTGATAGATGCATGTTTTTTTAATGGCTTGTGTCTCTGTCAGATCATTGTTATTCTCGAAGTTGGTCTGAAATTTGTTGTTTTCCTCTCGAATGGTAGGTCTCCTTTACTATACCTTATTGTTTTCATATTACTTGTTAGGGGACCCGACCCATATTATTAATGAACTCGCTCTGGAGGTACTAGATTTGGAGATGCAGGGCCTAATCCCGGCCACAGTTTAAAACTAATATGTCGGGTTGAATTCAAGTTTGACACCAGACGGGGTGGCAATTGACCAAACCCGATAGAATGAATTAGGTTTCTATGTGTTTTGGGTCTTTTTAACCCGAATTAAATATTGACCTAATTATTTTGAGAAAAAAAACAAGTTATGTTAAGAGCGATCTTGGCATTCAATATGGTCGGTGAGTGGGCAAGGATGAGAGTATGGTGAAAAAAGATACACATGAAAGTGGTAATGCATACATGTGTATAGCTTGAGGACATTTCTCTCCACTCAACGAGATTCGATTTAACAACCTCTCACCTGAAAGTAAGTCTGAAGCCATTGAAGTAACCCTTTGGAGACATAATAATACATGTTACAATAAAGTTTACATTAAAAACTCATATTGACAGGTGAATATTCTTTGAAGTGATAACTAGATTCAACTATTGTCATAAGCATACTAAGCAAAAGGATGTTATGCATTTGGGGGATGGTTTTGTTCATCGGTCTCTGCGACAAACCATTTGCTGAGGCGATTACGAGCCAAACACACCTGCACATACATACACATCATTTATGAGCTGGTTTACTTGTGATCGGAAGATCAATATTTGCATTTCAAACGCCCGAATCCGATTGCATTACATACCTGTTTATCCCAGTCGGTCTTGCAAGTGATTATTATGAGTACAATTGTTTGAACAAATGTTCCAAACAGCATCCCTAGCCAAACTCCCTACATGATCATAACACAGAGCAGAAATCACAGAAAATGAGTTCAAAATTTTTAAATAATGCATAATAACCTCTGAATATGAATTGTGTTTAAGATTTACCTTGACTTGCATATTCATGGCGTATCCAAGCACAACCCCAACGGGAAGTCCAACTAGATAATAGCATGCTATGTTCACATACGCTACAATGCTTTGCCAGCCAGCCCCAACCGCAACGCCTGTCAAACAAGATTGAGCTTAATTTGACATAATTACTCATTATAAGATTTCTTAAGTATGCTAAATAATCGACCAGGGAAGAGGTACCGGAGAGGACTGGCTGAACGCTGTTCAGAAGTATGGAGACGGCCAGCAAAGGTGACAAATCCGCGACAGCTTTGGCTACCTCGGGGTTTCTTGTAAATATGTATGCTAGGTCTCCCTTGAAGAATAAGAAAAAGAGAAAGAGCACGAACCCGATGGCAAAGGATGTAAGCACTATCACAACAATTGAGAACTTTGCAGCTTCTGAGCTTCCTTTTCCAAGTTCATTTGACACTCGAACGCTGCAACATATCAAGAACTCACATTACAGACAAGTAGAGGAGAACAAACCGATATTATGGAAATTATGAGGTTGTTAGTACCTTGCAGCAGCCAAGAAGCCGAGAGATATCATCATTTCCCAACCATTAATGGTGAGGCTGAAAGCATTAAAACCGATGAAACGGGGGAATTCTGAAATGCATCGTGCAGATAAGAAAGGGGAAGGAAATTACCAAATAGCGAGAGCGTCTATGGAAACCTCAGCATTTCCCATATTTCCTGTCAAGAGAATTAAAATGGTGTTGTACCAAAACTCAAGGCTGTCAAAGAAAAAAAACAGTTTCAGCTCAAATCATTACTACACTATTAATTTGATTTTGTATGGTTTCATGAAAGTCATTACTACGTGATTAAAAATGAAAGCCTTACCAAAGCATGGCACCAGATGATAGAGAAAGCTTGATGACAGGCCAGAGGTCCTTAAAAGCTAGGAATGAGAAACCCTTCCATGTCTCGGGGCACCACCCACATGTAACAAACAAGAGCTGGCCGATATTTGGAAGCCAATATGATAAAATGGTTGACACAATTGCTCCTTGAATACCAAACTTGTATTTCACAGTCAAAAGCCAGGAAAGAAATATGTGGAATGCGATTGATACTGCTGCCAGATATGCAATAATTATGTTCTTGCTCTGTGCTTGAAGGAACATTTGGCAGGTGTAGGATGAGGTGAAGGAGAACAAAGCAAGGATTAACCAAAGAGAGATGGTTCCCGCCATTTCTGCAATCTCAGCTTCTTGGCCTAAAGCTCTCAGAATTGGTTTTGTAAATATAAATAAAGGAAGGAGACATATTACACACATGGACAACACTATCCAGGATCTTTGAAGATAAACTCCGAGCATGTGGTATTGTTTCGCGCCATATGCTTGCCCACAGAGAGTTTCCAAGGCACTGGCCATGCCAAGCTGCAGGTTTATTAAGAAAACATGGATGTTAAAGCATGCATTACCCGCATAATATAATCAGATGAATCAAAACTAACACAAACGGCAATGTGCATTATTTGATATTCCTAGAAATACCACTCCAAATTCTATGTTTTCATTTAATAATGTTTTCAAACCGTGTTTGATCAGATTTTGGATGTAATGGGGCAGGAATACTAATATAGACGAGGTTGCTATCATCTACATGGCAATGTTCGAGGTTCTAAAACTCGGGATTTGGAAGAACTCGGCGAGGCGGAAAATAAGGAGTTGGGAGAAATCGGAAATAAATTGATAAAACTTGTTTTGTATTAAGAAATATTACATTATAGTATTTACGATACTTTTAAACAACTTAATAAGCTGAAACAAAAGCACAAACTATAGAACAGTTTTAAATCATGTAAGAAAATTAAAATAAATTTTGACCAGGTTTGACTAAGTAAGAACTCTGTAAAACTGAACCATCAAGAACGAGTTCTAAAACTTGGTCAACTCTGTTTTACGAGTTCTCCGGAAGAACTCGGGAGTTTCAGAACACCGGCAGTGTTCATCTTGTGTACTAGAACTATACTATGCACATGGTAACCAAAACTATCCAAGGTTTGTCAGCAAGTGGCCACAATGTTGTGGAGCTATCAGTAAAAGTGCAAATTCGATACTCTTAACCAAACCAGTATAGTGCAGATTGACACACAGATATACAATATATATACCAAGATGCCATTGGAGAATCTTAACCAAACCGGTATAGTGCAGATTAATACACGAGTCACACACAGGTATACAATATACATACCAAGATGCCATTGGAGAATCTTAGGAGAACGCTGAAGACAAGACAATAAGCAGCCAATTCAACCGAGCCGATGTGCCCGATAAATGCTTGACTGATTACCCCAATACCAAAAGTAGAAAATTTGGTAAAAATGGCCGGACCAGCAACCACCCATAGCTTCTTGGTCTCCTTCCACGCCTTGTCCTTCAACTGCTCTTTCTCTAATCCCTCTTCCGCTTCTCTGATCAACAGCTTCTCCTTCATATTGTCTTCTTCTAATGTTGTTTCTGCTAAATCTAAATCTAATTCAATTGAGAACTCTTAAACTCAAAGTAAAAATCAGTGTTCAAAAGGCTCCTATCACTCTCATGCATTTACCTATTGTATTGGTCCCTCACTCCACCTCCTTTATCCTGTTGAAACTCGCAAGAGACTGCAAAAAAGCACATGCCCATAATATTCTGTATGAAATAAATAATGTTTATATGCTGAACTCTGTTGCTGGGTCACTCTAATTAATCCATTTTTTATCTAAAAGAAAGTGTTGCTACCGGACGATTGTGGCATCGATTTTCCACTAACATATAGTGGAGGTTTACTATATTGATAGCCATGTCCTAAAGGGTTAGAGGAAAAGATTCTCAACTCAAGCCTAAGAACTTTTTTTGTTTCTTTTACCGTTAATAAAGAAACAAGAGAAATTGATTTATGCACCATGTGCTTGCCCAATTTAAAGTTACACATGAAGAAACTAATATAAGCAACTTTTGGCATGCAAAAATGAATGATCCTTTTTTCTTTTGAGGAGAAGCCATTGTCTTCCCCACCATTCCTGAAGGAGGAGCCCAATTTTGGCTCCACTTGTTGCTTCTCTGTTTTCTAAATCAAGTTAGTACCAGAAAAATTCAACCAGTCACCCACATTATTGCTCTTTTCAACAATACCCATTTAGATAAAAACAAAGATTCTCACTTACTAACCCAAATTGTATAAAATTTCGAGACTTCAAGTGGCTTACCTCTACTTCTCCACAGCCTTATCAAAGCATCGCGAGAAATACCCAGAAAATGAACTCAAACCCTGGTAATTAAACACGAAAATCCAGTATTTTCTCAGCATCAAATCGGACCAGGCTGAAGGAGAAAGAGAAATGAAAGTTTTGGCGGTGAAGGGTTATTGGGAATGGAAATGCTTGTGGACCCAGTTGTGGGTTCCGACGGAGAAGCTGTAGACATCGCCGGAGATGAAGCAGAAAGCAACAACCCAATGTTCTCTCGTTTTGGGTTCAGAATTTAAATCTTTTTCTTTCATTTATTGTTCAGAATAATCAGAACTGGAATATGAGAAAATAACGTGCACTTTAGGATAATCACATGACTATATAGTTGAATACATTTATCACTTAGTTATAATTGACTTATATTTACCATTTATTCTAGAGCGTAATGTATCATTTTATGTTGTTTGTATTGATCCATCAGGTAACTTGTAACTTGGCTGCTTATCTAATTATGAGTTTTGGTCGAAAACGTTCCGACCTCTCTCTCTCTCAACTACTTTCTAACGATCTATATTAATCAATAAATTGGATCGTTCCTTTCAAAATAAAT
This sequence comes from Geranium brycei, assembly GCA_036897365.1. Taxonomy (NCBI): domain Eukaryota; kingdom Viridiplantae; phylum Streptophyta; class Magnoliopsida; order Geraniales; family Geraniaceae; genus Geranium; species Geranium brycei. The sequence continues at coordinate 1,039 of JAYMTP010003819.1, read as the reverse complement.
CATTACGATATCACCAAATACTATTGAATATTATTCAAATTTTCAAAACCCTCCTATTGACTTTTTTTCATTTCCCTCTCTCTTTCTCATCTCCCTCTCTCTCCTTCTCAGACTCTATGTTCTTTTTTTTGATTCGCAAGAAAATTAAATTAACATAAAACAAAATTACAATTGGTGCCTGAGAAAAAAAAATTACAAATATAAAAGGTGAAAACAAACTCATAAAAATAAATTGGACCAGTTCACAAATGACAAATAAATCTGGTCCAATTGAGAAAGTCAGCTCAATTGGAAAACTATCAAATTGAGCGGTTAAAGCTGGTTCACCCGGTTCAACTCAGTCCGACCAGGAGGGCTGGGCCAAGTGACAATGCGTCTTAGCTATGCAGTCGCTGGCGACGAAAAGGCACCGAACAGAGGCTCTGAGGAAGCACCAAGGCCAGAAGCAACACCAAAAAGTCGCCGGAAAACCCAACCGCCTCCGCCTCAACTTCCTCCTCCGCCACACACCCCAGCTCCCGACCAGGAATCCACCAACGACGGGTGAGTGTGTCTTCCTAGAAGAATTTCAGCACCAAAGAGGCCCAACGAACAAAACTCTTGCTCACCTGAAAATCTCTGAAATCCACTTTGGCGACGGCGCCGGAGCTTCCAAACTCTCCCTGAGGCTTCGTTTCCAGATCTCGCAGTCGTCTCCTTCTACCATCCTCGCCTTCGTCGGCGTCGAGCTCTTCCTCCAGAAAAACCCATATTTGGAAAAAAACAAAATCAGATCTGGTCGAGGAGGGCAGCTCCTCCAACGTCTTCAGCGCCGGTGAGCCTTCGACGGCCCTGTTGGGATTCCATGGGTTTCAATTATTAAATTTCATGCAGCAGAAGCAAAATTAAACCATGGGTTTCTAGAACTAAGATCTTCATGCAGATTGATTCAGCATGAGATCATACATGAATATAATAATATCTTGGTGTTTTGAAGATGCTTTAGTGAATCTGCCTGCAGAAAAACGTGACTTCTAAGAGCCATAACTTGAGCTACAGA